>APFE031022303.1:164250-197546 GCA_000404065.3 Pinus taeda
TGGGTAGAATCCTAAGATTATGGCCACTAAGGTTACCAACAGCAACAAATACACCTGGGGGAACAGTCTACACTCGGACAGCACGCAAGGGCAGAGTAACAAGCTCAATCCCCTTACCGGCTCCTTGACAATGGTCAATCCAAGGTTTACCGATAAGTGATCCCCTGGCTCCTCAACAATAATCTGAGGTTTACCGGTTGTAATACATGCGTGTCTTCGTTCCCAACGATGGAGGATTGATCCCCTCACTGGTTCGGACACGAGCTCGTGCTTCTCCTTTAAGAGGATCTTTCCCAGAGTATAAATGCAACAGCTGGATTTATCTTATCACAAGATAAGCTACTTGTTTGGTTTTGTAGTTTTGGAGAGTTAATTACTCTCCTACTCCAAGACACTAGCCTAATCTATATTGGTGCTTCAGAGCCCTAGTAAAAGAAAAAATTGCTAAGTTGATTTTACTTTAAGCGTTAATTTTATGGTTGTTCTTTAAGACAAAGGTAGTGGAGATGAAACTGATGGTGTGTAGACTCGACTCAAATCCACTAAAAAGATGCACCTAGGATGATTTACACTACTTTTCTTTTTCAATGAATCCCCTAGCTAAGAGAGTTGGAAAATGCAAACTTTGATAAAAGAAAATTTCTTAACAGACAATCAAAGAAACAATCTCTTTATCTTTTCCAAGCATACAACACATGACCACTCATTACTTGCACGAAAATTCCTTTCTCTTTCAAAAAATTCAAACGCTACTTAAAACAAACTTTGCAAAGGAGATGTTTTTGTATTTTTCCTATTTAACAAAGCATATAAAACTATTTTAACAAAAGCAATTTCAAAATTTATAAAAATCTATGAAAAACTCACTCAAAAGAAATCAAAAGGAAATTTACCTAAAAGCAAATCTAAAGAGGCAGAAGCCTACTAAGATGATTCCAGGTTGTTTTACTCGGTAACAATCAAACCAAGGACCAGTTCATGCAGAATCATAAACCAATCAAAAACAAAAATCAATCTCTTTTGTTCTTTTCTTAAGAATGAAATTCACAAATTCAATCAACAAGCTATTTCGAAATTCCACAAAGAGACAACACAAAGGTAGGTTGCTCACACAGGTAGACTTTACGACAAGTTTGACTCCTAAGAAGAATGACAAAACCAGAGAGATCCAAGGTTTCACAACTTCTAAAGTCAAAGTCACTACAAGACCAATACAAAAATCAAACCCTAGGGCTAGAACTTCTATGAATTTCACTAAAACTCTTGATGCTAACGAAACAAGTTCAGGTGAAGATCTCTGACAGATAACCAATGAATCTTGGCAGTAAAAACTAATGAAAGACAAAATCTAAAGGAAAAAATGGAAAAAGTGGAAATTTCTCAATTTTTGACAGGGTACGCAGGCAGCCTGTTTGCACAGGTGCGTGCACGCTCTGTGTACAAAGCTGCAGTGCGTACAAGTACACACTGTGCTCAATTCAGAGGGTGCGTACTACTGAAAAATTAAGAAAAACTAAAATCTAACTTAACTCTAAGCTAGCCCACCCAAATACACAGTCAAACAGCCAAAAACCAAAAAAGAAATGACTCTTTTCAGATGAAAGTGTCACTCAAAGGAAAAATCATTCACATTAATGGATTCCCTAGTGGAGTTGCCAATTTGTCATGCGGAAAGAGTTAATCTTGCGGACAAAACCAACCTCCCTAGAAGCCTAAGACTTTCTAGTGACAAACAAGACAATTAAGAGCAATCCTTCTCTAAACATGCATTTACCGTATAAGAAATCAAGTGTTTTAGATCCTACCTGTAGTCCAGCCTCGTCGATCCGGATGAGCTCCTCCTTCACTTCGAAAACTGCATTCACTAACAATCAAATGATTACATAGCACCTGAATATCTCATAAAATAAAACATATTCAACATACAGACCAAGGAGTATATGAAACAACTCATTAATAACAAATTGTTGACAAGAATGGACTTATTTGTATTAATAGGAAACAAAAGAAACCATTACAACCTGAGCCTTGGTGTTGTGCAAGTTCCTCCCAGGGTCCAGTAAGAGTTTTCCTTTACTTTGATAAGCTCACCCACTTCCAAATGAAACAAGAAAGGATAGGAATCTCTCCTCACAAGCTTCTACAAGGAAGTCCTAATTCCAGCAGCATCTACCCTTTGGAATGTTCAGCTTTCAACCTCCCCTCCTCTGGCCCAATGCATGCATTTATAATGTTCTAGAGGAAGTTAATCAGGTCCAACATCAATGGGATAAGCCCCTCTTTTGGATGGGGTAGTTCCTCTCTTGATGGGATAAGTTCCTCTTTCATAGGGATGCATGAAATATCTGGAGGCGCTCAATACACGTCAAACAATCTTCTAGAATGCTCTAGAAATGACCACACGTAACTTTTTTAAGATGAAAATCACACCTTTTGACCTTTACAGGGGTACGCACCCATCCCTTGGCATACAGAGCATACAAGTACGCAGGTATAATGAACTTGGAGTGCGTACACACAGGTAAGGTAGAGAGAACCTGCGTACCCAGAGATAAACATGTTTTTTAATGACTTTCTCTCTTTCTTGAAGTTTGACATGGAGAGTAGAGGTATAAGGCTTACCAAGGAGGATAGTATGATTGTTGATGGAGCCATACTAACTGCAGATAGTCATGGTGACAAATTTTAGTGTAACAAGGTGGTAAACCATTAGTGGTTTTATTCTGTCTACCCCACCAACCTACACACAAAAAGGTGGTCGTTGTTCTACCCTTTCTAGATCTTACGGCCATCAACCAAAATGGACCCCACAACTACTCACAAAAAACCCAGCGATGAAGGTGATAATCACTATCCAACCATCTCCACGCGTCACCTTCTGAATGGTATCACTTGTCTTCCAAGAAAACTTCTCTCAGGTCAGAGGTTCCGCGCAGTTTTGACCCCAGTGATTTCTTCCATTGACGTCTTCGTCTTTTGTGGAAACATTCCTCCTGTGAAAAATTATCTTTTGTCTCGATAACCTACTGTTCTTCTCAACTGATAGGCTATCTAAAGTGAACTTATCCAACATTTTCTTGGAGTAAAATTCTATCTCTTAATTTTTCCTGATACTAATATCGGTTGATGAGGGACCTGGATGAGCATCCCTCTTTCAGCCTGTCATCCGTTATCTCCTCCCACTAGTATGACAAGTCAATATGCTTGTTTCGTACCCCCTCATTAGCAAGCCAGTCCGTAACTTTGTTTGCTTCCCTGTGAACATGCACCAACCTAAGAGTTCTTAGCGTTCTTAGGTGTGCTTGGATTCTTTGGTAGACTTGCAGAATCTGCCAGTGTTCTGAGATTTTCTCTGGAGCAGTGCCATCATTTATCCTCTTCACTAAGTTAATGACTAATTCTGAGTCAGCCTCAATGATGACATTGTGAATGTTGTACTTGAGCAGTATTTCTAGGCATGATTCCATTGCCATGAGCTTAGCCATATTGTTGGTTGCCTTTCCTAGATAGCTGTGGAAGATGACTTGGATGTTTCCTTCCTCATCCCTCAAGGCCACTCCATATCCTGCTTCTCCCGAATTCCCTTTTGAGGCCCCATCTGTGTTAAATTTTAAAAAGCCATGTGAAGGGGGTTGTCAAGAAGACTTTTCAGCTGAGGTATTTTTGTTGATCTGCATAGAACCTTGAGGGGGATGAACCTTGAGCTCTAACTTCTCCAATATTTTTGCCTCTCTTTGTTTGATGGGTTTGCCAGTAGCTACACCTCCCAGGATATGAATAGTCTCTTTGATTTGTTTAAGGATTAGCTTAAGGATGCTGCTCACCGGACTCGCTTTCCCCTTGAAAATCCTGTTGTTTCGCTCCTTCCAAACATTCCTGATTATGAATCGGGGGTCAGCAACCAGGTGGAGTTAATGATCTCATTCTCCGAAAAAAAATTCCGCCAATTTTTTAAAGTAGTAATGATGTCATTTACATTTCTATCTGTCTACTCAAAGACTTCTCCAACCCAATTCCAAAGTACTATAGTGAAAGTGCATCTATTTAGGAGATGATTTGTAGTTTCTTCCTATTGTCTACATAAGTGACATCTTGAGGGGCCAACAAAGCCTCTTTTTCTTAGGTTATCCCATGTCAGAATGTTGCCCTGTTGAACTAGCCACTTGAACAATTTGACTTTCATCCAATGAGGATTCTCCCAGATTTCTTTCCACGTCTTATCAGTGTTTGGAAGGTTAAGCCTTGAATCTATCCTTTTAGCTTCCTTAAGGTTGAAGAGACATGCCGTGTTCTTTCCCCATCTTAGTTTATCGTTCAAGTTGGAGTTTAAGATTTGTCTCTTGTCTAAAAGACCTTTAAGGGCTATAGCTTGAGTATGCAACATGCCCATTCCACTGTAATATGGAAGTTTCCATGTTCTCCATTTCCCATTGTTCCTTGATTGGTCCCAATAGTCACTTACCCACCTTAATCCTTTGTTGATGGTATCAGTGTGAATGTCTGCTAATTCTTCACTTCAGATATTGTCCTCCTGCTGCCATTTATCCTCCTAGAACCAAGCCAGGTTTCCATTTCTGATCTCCCAGAAATTGTGATTTTGGACTAGGGCCCTGTTCTCCCATGCCCCGTTCCAAATTGCAGAACCATTTACTTGTCCTATCCTTATGATTAGATTCTTCTCCTACCATTCTCTAGCATATTTTTGCTTCCAAAGTTTTTCCCAGGGGGATTGTATTTCTTTTAGCCATCTCCACCAGATTTTGGCACCAAGAACTCTGTTAAGAATTCTTGGGTCATGAAGACCCAAGCCACCATGGGACTTAGGTTTGCATACTCTGTCCCATGCTGAAAGGACCCATTTCTTCTTTTCTTCACCTTTCCCCAAGAGAAATTTTCTCTGAATGTTTCTTATATTGGTAATTACACCAGTTGGTGCTGGAATGGCAGATAGCATATAGATAGGGATACTTTGGAGGATAGCCTTAGTGAGAATCAGTCTCCCTGCTAGATTTAGTGCTCTATTTTTCCATTTGCTAATCTTATCTTTTAGCTTATTAAGAACAGGCTCCCAGGTATCCTTGTGTAGTGTTTTGTCAGTGAGAGGAACTCCTAGGTACTTCGTAGGCAATGCCTCCCTTTGAAAGCCCAAAATTCTGGAAAGATTTCTTTGTATTGAAATATCAGTATTGAAAAAGAAAATCTTTGATTTAGTAAGATTTACCTCTGTGCCCGCTGCCCTAGAAAGCTCACTCAGAATTTATTTGAATGCTTTGGCTTCCTTGATAGTGGGTGTGCCTTGAAGCATAGTATCATCCACAAATTTTTGATGTATCACCGTGCCCCCACCTTGAGTGAGTCTCAGACCCTGAATTCTCTCTTCCTCCTTAGTAGCTCTGATTGCTCTCCCCAACCCTTCCATCATTAGAATGAAAAGGAAAGGAGAAAGAGGATCTCCTTGCCTTAGTCCTCTAGAGGGCTTGAAGGTTTTGGAAGGAGAACCATTGAGAAGAATTGAACAACTGGTAGTGGTAACTAGCGCCATAACCCATTCAATCCAATTGTAATCAAAGCCATAGGATTTTAATATTGCTCTTATGTACGACCAACTAAGTTTGTCATAGGCCTTAGCTATGTCTAGTTGCATTATCATTCCTGCTTGTTTGGTGGTAATGAGTGAATGAACCATTTCATGTGCTTGAATTATATTATCTAGAATTTTTCTTCCTTCCACATAGCCCATTTTCTTCACTGACACAAGGGTTGGGAGGAGTGGTTTGAGATGTTTGGCAATGAGTTTGGATATAATTTCTTACATCACATTGCATAATGCTATAGGTCTAAATCTGTCTGGAGAAGTGGTTGTTTCCTGTTTGGGGATTAAGGCTATGAAAGATTCATTGAGCGCCTTTAAGACTGTCTTAAATCTTCTAGAGTCTTCCACTACATCCAGGATGTCCTATTTCACTATCCTCCAACAAGATTTGAAAAAGTCCACATTAAAGCCATCCGAGCCTAGTGCTTTCCCATTTTGCATCTCTTTCACAACTTCCTCAACTTCTTCCTCTATTACTGGTCTGTTGAGATTGTAATTATCTTCTTTGGTAACCAATTTAGGAATGTACTGAGTAAATGTTTTCGTAAACTGGTATTTGTCTTCCGAGGTTTCCTCACCAATTTTCTAAAAATGCTAGAGTAGAAACTTCTGCATATCTTCATGAGTGTTTCTCTCTATTCCATGTTGATCTGTAAGTTTCACAATTCTATTGTTGTTTCTATGAGCTATGGTGGATCTACAAAAGAATTTGGTGTTTTTCTCCCCTTCTTTAATCCATTGTACTCTAGATTTCTATCTCCAGAATATTTCCTTTTGAAGACATTGGTTGTTCCACTCCTGTTGGAGTGACTCTGCCATCTCATTCCTTTCATCTATATAGCCTTCTGTGACAAGAATCTGGTTTATTTCCTTTATTTTCTTTTCCACGTCTCTTTTAGCTTTGAAGATGTTACCAAATTTCTTCTTATTCCACTCTTTGAGTATGCCTTTAATGTGTTTGAGCCTGCTGTGTAGAAGGAACACCTTTGTACCTTGTAGGTGAAGCTCTTCCTTCCACCATTTTTCAATGTTTGTGAGGAAATCTTAGTGTGTGAGCCAAGCGTTCTCAAACCTGAAGGGGGTGTTCCTTGGTTTACCAAAAAGAGAAGCTTCCAATTGGATAGGCCAGTGATCTGAACCCCCAAAAGGTAGTATGAGTGCAGTAATGTTGCTTCCCTTGAGGAGAGGTTCCTCTGAAACAATAAATCTGTCCAATTTTGAGGCTACTTGGGTATGGCCCCCTCTTTTGTTATTCCAAGTAAATATTCCATTGCTTGTTTCCATATCAACCAATTTCATATTGGTGATGAAGTTCTGGAAGGAAACTGAGTCTCTACTGAGTGTTCTAGTTCCTCCTTTCTTCTCCATGAGTGATTTTGTTATGTTAAAATCACCTCCAAGAATCTAGGGTAGAGCTGGGTATCTCTTCTTCATATCCTCCAGTGTTGTGAGGAGTCGAAGTTTCTCCTCCATTGGCTGCAGACCATATACATTGGTGATCATGTAACATTGTCTGTCACCCACCAGTTGGAAAATTAGAGAAAGGTGATGTCTAGATGCCTCCACATCAATCACACCAAATTTTTGTGGATCCCAAAGAGTGAGAATGCCACCAACAGATTTATTTGCCTTAACTTCAAGGTATTCATATCTATTTAACCATTTGTTTTGTTTTTCACAGATACTCTCCACTGAGCATTTTGTTTCCTGTATGAATACTATGTCAAATCTTTCCTCTCTGATCCTTTTACCTAGATTCCTCTGTTTTCTTTTGCTCCCTAGTCCTCTAATGTTCCAGGTTGTGATTTTCATTCATGTGGGGTTTTAAAGGAGTAATTGGAAAGGTCTTTCATCCTTCTTGATTCAATCATGAGTTTTCCACACTCCAGGAGTAGTTCTTTCTCTCTTTTTCTTTCCCTCCTCTTGCCTGGATTCTTTGTTAGTTTTCCTGTTATTAATTCTATTGAGGAAGTCCCTTTGTTTTCCTGGTTGTCATGTCCTCTTTTGACTCCTACAACTATTTGATGTGACTTATTAAAGAATATCTGTTGGACCTTATCCACATCCTCCTGAGGGATGGAGTTTATTCCCAGGTTTCCTCCTTGTTCTAGAAACTTTTCTAGCTCTAGGTTCTCCCTTTCCAAGATCTCCTGTAAGTCTTGATCCTATGTACCACTTTCACTTTGAGTCATTTCCTGGTCTTTTTCTATTTCCATGGTATTCAGAGGGTCCGTCGTGTGTTCATTCTGTTCCTAAGTGAACTCCATGTTGGTCTCTTTTCCTTTCCCCCTTGCTGTCAATTTCTCTGTACTCTCTTGATCCCCTCCATCTACTTCTTTTTCTCCTAAGATCTCAAAACTGTTGTAACTTGCTGTTTTGTTATCATTCTTAATAGGGTTCTTTTGTGTCTTCCTTCCCCCTCCTTTTCCTTTTCCTCCTACTTTGGTGAAACCTGTTTTATCTTTCCCTTTGCTGGTGTTTAGGTTTTCCTCCCTTCTATTAAGAGGACAGTCTCTTGATAGGTTCCCATGCTCATGACATTTGTGACATCTGAACGGGTTATGTTCATAGTCAACTGTTTGAACCCACTCCTCATCATAGACTTCTAGAATGACCTCATCTGGAAGGGCTCCTAATAGGTCCATCTCCACACATATACTGGCATAGGATGTATATTTTCCCCATAGAGTTGCCTCTGAAATTTTTAAAAAATTACCTAATTTATTGCCTATAGCATTTAAAGACTCTGGCATATAGTAATCTAAAGGTAAGGAGTATAGTATTATGATGCAGGAAAGTGTTCCCTCTGTGGACAGAGGCAACCCCTCTAGCCCTAGAGTGGCTCTAGTCACAAACAAGGACAGATCAATAATAGCTTTCCTTAAACAGACATAGTTGGAGGCCTACCTCAACTGGTGGTCGATGGAGTTCCATTGCACAGCTCCAGCTTTCGCTTCCTCAATGAGTGGTTAACCTGAAACAATGCAAAGGAAATACAACAAAGCACATAAGCGAAAAACAACAATGATCTATTTACTCACAAAGTCAAGAAGTCATGAGCTATCAAGTAAATTACATACAAGACATAGGAAAACATCATTGATTGTATTAATAATGAAATAAGAGCGAGCTTACAACCAAACTCTTGATGTCACAAGCCTTCTCAGAGGAATCCAGCCAGCATGTCCTTCAAGCATTCACTCCTTGAAGATGGATCTCCCAACATACAAAGTCTCTCTCTCTCACTCATAAAGTTTACATAATAGTCAAGGGCACTTCACAACCTTCCACAAGCTATCAACACTCTCACACTTGTCACACCTACACTAGCTATCTATAAAACTCAAAAGCACTAACAACATTGTTCAATCCAAGAATTTACCAACTAGCTGATTATAGCGAAGGTGAGTGTTTAAATAGGAGAATGAGTCTCCATGAAAGGTGGAAGGGAGAGCTTATCCCCAAGGAAGGTAGCACAATTGATGGAACTGCCATACCAGGGAAGGAAGGGCAATAAAAACTATGCCAACAACCAAATCAGGAGTCATCCAGAAGGCCGACTGTTGGAATGAATTCGCCCAATTTGGATCATTGTGAGTGCATAACAAAGCTTTAGCGCTGACATTGCAAGTAAGCAATGTAGCCAGTCAGACCGTCGCTAGAGATAGCAAATAGCCTCGCGACGAGGCATGAAATCAAACCGTCACGGGAAACAGATGTACTTTCACGCTGGGAGTGTGGCTGGACTATTTACGACTGTTATTCATCACGTATATTAAGTACATAGTCGCGATGAGGCAGATAACTTAGGAAAAGTGGGTCAATTGGTAGCATAAGAGAGAATTTGTTCAGTATGAGCATGTTTGACTTGGACACATGACACAGTAGAAGGAATGGGAGTGAAAGCAGTGACAAATTACTGTGTAACAGATGCCCCCTAAAGTATGAAGCCCGAGAGATTGGGAGGGGTGAAATGCTTTACGAAACTGACTGAGCTGGAATACCATTTGGAAGAACCTGTAGGTGCAAGTACAACTGATATCTCTGATAGTGAAATACATGTAGTCTAGGCATGGACGCAGCCATCCAAAAGACATATGAACTAGGTCTGTGGTATGGACGCAACCATCCAAAAGACATATGAATTAGGTCTACGGTATGGACGCAGCCATCCAGTTAATAAGACCATGATAATGATAAAGGTATGGTCGCAGCCATCCATGAAGACTCAGGTATGGTTGCAGCCATCCATCAATGAGTCATGTAATCACGAACCAATCCACGCAGCCCAAACATGTGTAATCTAAGTTCGGGGTCTTGAACCAAACCGATCATAGTACAAATTCTAACATGCGAATAGAGGTACTGAAGTTGAGCATGAGAGAAAGTCACTTGATTACCGGTCAATGATGTAAACCATTAACAAGTGTGAGAGAAACCACCAATAATGCTAATGGTTCTCAAGGTACTATCCAGTACACTCCACGAAGTGTGACGAATGAGCTGAAGTCAAACACTCATGGAATCACCCAATCGACGAACAATGATGTAAGTCGACCATCAGGCGTGAAGAAATTTCCATTGAGGCATGCAAGCTCCAAGGTACCAAAAGGGATATCTAGATAAATCTCTTAGATAATGAGCTGATGTCGACAAGAGACAACCTATCGCAGGAGGGCCATAATGTTTCCCCCATCAATGACACAAAACAAGGAACAAGCAGTAGATGGTGAAACAGAATATTATATGAAAAGGCGAGGATGTAAACTGCAGAAGGATTATACTCTTGAACATGTCGGTGACATGACTCTGGAGGGTGGCAGCATTCAGGTATCAAGGGATCAGAGGCTTAATGGAGATAGCATGGATTAGATGGAATGAGGATAAATGACAACTCAAACCCGCAGAATGTCAAATGACGATGTATGGATATCCCAACCCAACAAAAAGCAAAAGATTCGATGTTCAAGAGTGACTAGCTGCCATAGACAATAAATGATGATTTCCAATTTTTTTCCCCCACCTTTGCTAGCGAGTACCCCAATTATTTTTGAAAACAAGCTTGAAGGGGTTAGCATATGCTTGTAATATAAGTTCAACCTTCGGTCGAATCCAACCTAGTAAGAGTTTAATGAGCCCTAGGGAGGAGAAGCTCGAGCCTTGTCATGGTGACGAGTCCAATGTCGTTAGGGTTTAACAAGTCCGACATAGGTAAAACTTGGAGACTTTTTCATGTTTAGAGAGTTCGAAAAAGACACAAAAAGGAAAACTCTAGGGGGGTCCTTTTTTGTGAATTTGTGTCTCTCGAGCCCGAAAAAGTATAAAACGATACTCGAAAGAACCGCTTGACCATTACGATCAAGGATTACTTTTCGTGATTAGTGACCTCGACTCGAAAAAGTAGAAAAGCGATTGAAACAACGCTGTTTTGTAACTAATAATGAGCCTAAAACGAAAAATCCTCGGCAATCTTTTCATGTTTACATGGTTGGAAAAGAGCTTAAAGTAGACTGTATCTCATTTTGTTTAACGAGTTGAAAGGGGCAACTCGGCTATCTTTTCACCTTTTAAGTTGAAAAAGAGTGTTAAAGATGACTTTACGGACCAAGTGCACATGAAGTACGACATAACTCCACGACCTGTAGTTCTACACAAAGCACGTCAAACGTAAAACCCATTCGACATAAATGATTAATATATGCAGAAACATAGTTAGAAACCAAAACTCCAATTAACCATGCAATAAAAAATGGTAAATACCCACATTCTAAAGTGAAATTTGTTAATATTTCAAAAAATTACTATATAAGGGGGGGTAATTCATTTGTTTTTACCATTTGCACTGTTCATTTTACCATTGGAACATTTGGAGCACCAACCAGAGTGAATTTCTCAAGCTGATTCTAGCCTCATTTGTCGACGGTTCATCGTGAAACTTCTACCAAGTAAGTAGACTTCTTCTTGTGCTTCATTTCAGTAGTCTTTTCATGCATTTTAGCATTAGACGTGTAAGTTTAGATAGATTTTTGAGTCGGAGCCCACCGCTTGGTCATCGTGGGTATGCCGCTTGGGTCCGCAATGACTGAGCGAGATTTACACGTAACACCTTCTGATCGTTGTGAGAATATGATGTATTCTCACGATGACCATGAGAAAAATGAACTTTCAACTTTGTGCCATCGCGACTATTTTAAAAACAGTCGCGATGACGACGCAAAATTAATTTTTTGTGAAAATTATGAATTGAAATTTATAAACAAAGTTCTAATTCATTTGTTCTCATCATACAGGGCATCATGGCATTTTTTTGGCAAGATCGAACTCACGATGTTAATGATGAGGAAGCTTTTGCTGATGTTGGGTGCCGAAATGCTTTACGTGCATGCGAGTTGCTAAAATTCTTCCTTACCCCGCATCTTCGGGCCCAACCTGATTTTCTAGAGCTGATAATCCGTGCATGAAACCCAACAGATGGAAAATTCATAATCCGAGGCTGAGACATCAAGTTCGATGCAGTGGACATATATTTTTTGACCGGATTATCCTGTTGTGGTGAGAGGCCGATCTTAAAGGGCCAACGTCCTGGGGGGGGAGCGAATCACTAGAGGCGCTGATGGCACGAGTGTGCCCCCGAGCACGCAAAACAAAGAGCGGGAAGGTGGCAATTCCGACGGTGGAAGACTTGGTTCTTGGTGCAATTCTCTTTATGGTAACAAGGGCAGCAGGCTCCCAATCCCAACACGAGGCATCAAAGACCCAACTGTGGTTGGCTCTCAAATGCCTTAATCCAACCATGTTCAACTGGGCGGAAACATTGACGGCTAACATGAAGAGACAACTTACCAACTGTCATCGAGAAGAGACGAAACAAATTAGCTATGAGTCCATCTTGATCCTGCTCATGCTGGAGTGGGTGTCGGCACTGCAGTTGCAAGATATGGACTTGGACGCGCCCAGACCGCAGGAGACTAGGATCACATGGTGGGCCCACGTTATGCCACGAGGAGGTGGCAGATGCCCAATGTCATGGGGGACACTGTTTGGTGAGTGGTTGGAGCACCAGACGATCTTTATTGAGGACTGGCCATATGCTGGGATGGAATTTTGTGGAGATCCTGATATGCAGCTACTCCTTAGCGAGCAATGGGATGATGGTGGTAAAGCACTTGATCACGCTATTTTTGTATTTGATCTTTTATGATGTTTTTTGGATTTTTTCATGTATACGTCCTAATGAGGTACACTATGGTATTTGCAGATGTGGGACCAGTGAGGCTTGTAGGACTAGCTCCAGAGGCATGGAGGGACCCAAAATCCTTGGCTCCTCTAGTTGGCAATTCGATAGAGATAGTGGCCCAAAATCTTGAGGGTCTGACGACGGGGATCCCTGATTACATGGGGATTGAGGAGGTCACCATAGAGTTCTAGATTCATACAGTAGGGGTGATACCCAGGGTGCACTGATTGTTGAGACGGGTTGCACGAGTGGTGGTGTGCTACAGGGAGCATAACCCACCACAGTAGACACCTAGGTTTTATTTCCTGCTGATTTTTTGAGACATGTGTCCTGGATGTATGGAGAACACAGACTCTATTTGGACATATACATTTATTTTTTGAGCGCCTCGGTGCGCCACACGAGATATATATATACATATTCCTATGGTTCATTATTGTGTTTAGAATGCTTCTATATGTTGTTTTGATTACATGTTATGAAAATGTTTGTCTAATACATGGTTGGCTAATGCATCAGTTAATGTGTTTAATCATCTTGGAATGTGTTGATATGTAATAAAATCAAAATTCCTTTCTAACAATTTAACATGTAAATACAACCTTAAAATCCGATGATCTCTGATGGAATAATGCCCATTAAGCTGGTGGACGACAAACTGAGAGTCTAGATTCACAACCAATGCACAAATGCCGAGGTTAATAGCCTCGGTGAGCAATTCAATAACAACACTATATTCCATGACATTGTTTGTGGTACAACCCAAAAAAACACCTTGAAGGTCTACTAACTCACCGTGAGGATCGTAGATCACCCATGTGCAGAAGACATGTTGTGTGTACTACGACAGGCACCATCAACGAAACCAATGTAAGGTGTACCAAACATCTGAATACGAAGCAAAAAGACACAATAAGCGGCAATTATGCCTACACACCAAGCCGAAACATGAAAACACACCCACACACAACACACCTGTTGAGAACACACATATGTACAAATTAGAGTGCATGGGGTTCATGCGTAATAATTTTTCAGATAAAGCCCATTTCGAGGCTTATCTAGAGGGTTCCCTTCATAATCAATCAGCTCATAGGCCCCTTTTTGCAAAACTCACTTTACAATATAAGGCCCGTGTCACATAGGCGCGAATTTGCCTACCCCCAGCTTATCATTCGCTTGATCATAAAGCAAGACTAAATCTCCTTCAACAAAAGAATGAGGATGGACAGTATGATCGAAGTGATTTTTCACTTTCTTCTTCTGTGCTTCAATAGCTAGAGAGGGTAGTCAACGGGTTTCATCTAGTCGCTCTAGGTAGAGAAGGCATTCTTCTACCGGAGTAGTGTTGGGGAGTAATTCGACGACTAATTTCAAAGAAGGGATCTCACACTCAATCAGAAGGGGAGCCTCCTGACAATAAACCAATTGGAATGGGGTGAACCCAGTGGCATCCTTCACTGAAGTTTGGTAGGCCCATAAGGCGGAGAACAACATCACATGCTAGTTGGACTTGTGCATGCCAACGGTGCGTTGAAGCATTGTAACTAGAACTTTGTTGACAACTTCCACTTGGTCATTGGCCTGAGGATAGTACGGTGTCGAGCTATCATGCCGCAAGCCCAGCTGGGTTAACTCAGTCATCATATGATTACGGAAGTGTTTTCCGTGATCAGTGACGATAGCCTCAGGGACTCCGAATCGTGAAATAACATGATTGAACAAAAATTGCACCGTTGTGTGACCATCCTCAGATAGTGTAGGCATCGCCTCAGCCCATTTTGTGAAATAATCAATGGCAGTGATGATATATCCATGCCCGCCAGCCTAGTGAGGGTTACAGGTCATATAATCAATGCCCCATTTGGAAAAAGGGCTGATGGTAACAACAGGGTGCAATGGAGCAGGAGGCGTGCACATTTTCTGTTGGTAGATTTGGCACTCATGACAAGAGCGGATGGAAAGAATGCAGTCCTTGAAGATGGAGGGCCAAAAATAACCAGCACGGAGAATCTTCTGAGCAGTGGCATATCTGGACATGTGACCACCACAAGCGCTAGAATGGCAATCATTTAGAACTTGTTCGGCTTCCTTGAGTGTTAAACATCGGCAGAGGACAGAGTCGGTTTAGGGTGTCCCCAATAATGTGATAAGTTTGATACTGATGGCAAATCCATCGCCGAGCATCCTTGGACAAATCAGGATGAAAGAAGGATTTCTGAATATAGACAATATTATGCTCGTACCAAGGATCGAGGGTGCTAATCAAGAACACGGTTTCATTTGGAATATGGTCCTCTAACTGAGAGGGCATGGTAATAGATTGCAGAGAGAAAAGCAACTTAGCAAAGACGAGGGACTTCTTGGACTTGGTGGTGGTGAACTCCAAGTCGAACTCTTGGAGGATGACAATCCACTTTGAGTATTTTCCCCCCAGTGACTAACGTGAAAAAATGTACTTCATCGGGTTGCAATCAGAAATCATCTTCGTGGTGTGCAATAGTATGTAATGGCGGAAATGTTGGACGACACAAATAGTGGCCAATGCCAACTTCTTGACATGGGCATAGCGAGTTTCCGTATCAAGTAAATTGCGACTGAGATAATAAATGACATGCTCAGTACCATCATCATCGTCTTGAACTAGAACCATGTCGATGGTGGTATTAGCAGTAGCTAAGTAAAGAGTGTAGTCCTGGTGACAATCAGGGGGACGTAACAAAGGAGAAAAAAGAAGGAGAGCCTTGAGGCACTCGAATGACTCTTGTGCAGTGGTATCACAATGAAAAGGGGTGTCGCGTTTTAATAACCGCGTATAGCCTTTACCCACTTCGGCATAATTCAGAATGAATCGTCGTAGAAAATTTACTTTTCCCTGCAAACTCTACAATTGCTGCAAAGAAGCAGGGGGAGAAAGATTCAAGATGGCTTCAACTTTAAGAGGATCCAAACGAATACCCTCTCGGGAGATGATGAACCTGAGAAGTCTGCCTGACTCGACACAGAAGACACACATATGCGGGTTAAGCCGGATGCGATAGTGTCTACAACGGAGAAACATTTCGCAAAGGTGGGTCGCATGGTCTTGGCATTTTACTGAATGAGCCAGAAGGTCATCCAGGTAAGGCTACACAATGTGTCGAATGTCATGAAATGTGTACGACATTGCGCATTGTAAGGTGGCACCAACATTTTTTAAACCAAAAGGAAGTTTCTTATAAGCGAAAGTGCCCCACGGATAGATAAAGGCAGTCTTGTGTTGATCAGCAGGGGCGATATTAATTTGGTTATAACTAGAAAATCCATCCATGAATGAGTATATTTCACTCCCAACACACTCGTCAATGAGCTAGTCAATGAAGGGTGTAGGGAAGTTATCTTTAGGATAGGCTCGATTAATATCACGGTAATCAACACATACCCTGCTAGTGCCTTGTTTTTAGTTATAGGGACAATATTAGAGACCCAGTCTGTGAGTAGGATGGGGTAAATAAAACCAGCATTAAGAAGCTTTTCAACTTCCGCTTTAATAGCTACAACCTTTCAGGCGTGCACGGGGTGTAGACGCTGTCGAACAGGTTTAGCACCCGGATAGGTAGGTATCTCATGCACCACGATGCTAGGATCGATGTCGGGCATCCTTTCGTAAGACCAGGCAAACACATCACGAAATTCGTGAAAAAGACCTGTATAAAGCTGAATCCCCTCCGGAGTACAAGTTACTCCAACATGGATGTGCTCAACAATCCCTGGTTTAACAGAGATGTCGATTAGCTAAGTTTGCATGATGTTTCCCATATTCCCTTCAGAAGACACTTGATAGATCTGGATAGGTGTCTAAAGAGGTTGAAAGGGGAAACAAGAAGAAAATCGCTCAAGACAAGCAAGCATTTCCCGATGGGTAGGGAGAAACGAGGAAAGATGGTGATGATCAAGCCAAGGGGGTTCCTCGAAAGACAGTCTCAATGATCGCTTCATCAGAAGGAAAAAGTTCCTGTAACGAGTTTGAAGAAGTTCTAACTCCAAGCTAAGGGGGCTGCATGTACGAGTAGAGAGCTCTGCTCAAAGGAGCAAATTCAGAGGATGGAGCCGATGCATAAACAATTTCGACATAGTTGAGCTCGGCAGGACTCAACAACATCTCATCGCCCCAGGATTCTATCTGATCAGCAGGAGGAAGAACCCATGGATCAGAGTGAACAGAAATAATATTAATGGGGGTGATGTTGGGAGGTGGGAGCGAAAAAATACCCATAAGGGCAGGATCTTTAAAGAGTCCAGCACCCACACTCTCACAAGGAACTGAGGTATGCTCCACGAAAGGCATGTTGCCATCGGAGGAAGAGGTGAAGAAGGAGAGCTGGTCCATTGTGATGATCTTCCCCTGATGAGGGAAATGAATGACACGGAATAGGGATGAGGCCACAGCTCGCATGGCATATGTCCAGCTTCATCTTAAAAGGAGGTTGTAAGTTAAGTTTGCATCCACAACTTTGACCATCTTTCCTTCCAATGTAATGGGCAAGCGTTGGAGTATACCATAAGGACAAGACTCTCTCCCATCAAAAGCTTCCAAGGTCGTAGGAGACTGGCTCAGAGTCAAAGAACCAATAGCCTTCCAAGAAGCAACCGACATTATACAAGTAGAAGCGCCTTCATCAATGAAGATATGATGAATCATTTTGGAATTGATGATGACCTGAATAAGGAACGCAATTTGGTGAGGCAGCCTCAGTATATGACTGTCCAGGTCAAAAGTAATCAAATTTGAGTCGGCCGGGTCAATGCCATTGATGGCCAATAGCAAAGACTTCCTCTTAGAGGGGCAGCTCTGGAGAACTTCCAATGTGGACATAGTTGACGGGGCCTGGGCTAAGTCCTCAATGATGCTATAGTGCTGAGTAGCACAAGCATTGGGGTTGTATAAAGATTTCTGGAGTATGCCTTTAGGAGGAGGTCGGATGACCGTTTCAGTGCTAGGTCACTCAATATGAAGGGGACCAGAACTGGATGGAGGAGCACTAGAGGGGACCTCAGGCTACTTCCCAGCAAGTGACGGATACTCTTTTGCCTGAGTACTAATGTGGACGAGAATCATCCCAACCATAAATACCTCAGAACCAAAGGGAGAAGAGGATTGAGATGGACTAGCCACCATTTGAGTTTGTTGCAAGGGAAAAGACTCTTTGAGCATGGCAGGAGTTCCAGGGGCACCCTTCAGCAAACGTCTAACTTCAGACTACTTTGGGAAGTCTTTTGTATGGTGATCCTTGTCACAGATAAGGCAACAATACTTAGGCTTGCGTTTGGCACCTTCCTCAGGCGGAGGTTTAGGGGAATCATGCTTCGGCTGTTTAGCTTTATTCTATCTTTTTCCCTTCTTTTTCCCTTTCGAGGCTTTGTCTGTCGTGGTGGACTGGATGGTATTCACCTCGGAAGTATTACCAGCATTGGATACGCCCTGAGAAGTATTTTCATTTGAGGCATTCGACTTTTCCTTCCCATGGTTCACGGGAGATTTCTTAGAGGGAAGATTGACTGAACTGATGACACTGTACAGAGGGTTTTGGTGGAGCTTTAGAAGTTCCGGGCCTCGGAGCATCAGGAAAATAATCATATAACGTACCGGACTGGGAGTAAACCAAGTCAAGGTACTGAGCACGTGCAATAGCTTGCTCTTGAGCTACACATGCCCCCATAGCAATGTCCCGAGCTATTGGACCGACAAATGAGGTTGTAAACCAGTTAGTCAGAAGCTGATTGGGAATCCAAAACTTAATCAAACAGTGACGTCGTCTCCATTCATGAATATGATCAGAGATATGTGCATTTGTAGTCTATTTTAATGGTGTCAGGAGATGTGTGCTCGTTTCATATCGAATCGGCAACTGAAAATGAGTTAAAAATGCCATAGCTAATGATTTAAAATCCTGAAAAGATCCGCGAGCTAACTCGATATACCACTTAGCAGCAGAGCCAGTGAGAGTCCTTTGAAAAAGGCGAAGTCAGATTGAATCATCAAGCCATGAGTTTGATGAGCACTATAGATGATACGTCATAACATGAGCTTGGGGATTTTCTCTAGCTTTACCGTCAAACTTGGGATAGTCACCTGGAATTTTAGTTGGAATCGACAGCCAATACGAATTATGGAGAATGGGATCATTTGTCAGTTTGGACACATCTGGTAATTCCAACGTCACTAAAAAGGGTAACTAGGGATTAAAGGACATCTGAGGCCACGGGTAGGAGGTAGTACCAGAGTTCCACCCAGCTGCTTATTGCCCCCATTGGTTTTGTTTGGATGGACTTGGCCCATAAGGGTTTTGTCCGTAAGGATTTTTCCCATAGGGGTTATAGCTATAACTCGACGGTTGACCCTGGATTTGCCCCCCAACATTCCATTGATTACC
This sequence comes from Pinus taeda, assembly GCA_000404065.3. NCBI lineage: Eukaryota > Viridiplantae > Streptophyta > Pinopsida > Pinales > Pinaceae > Pinus > Pinus taeda. The sequence goes on from APFE031022303.1 coordinate 183,494, forward strand.
AATTTGGCCTGCAGGAGCAACATAAGGTTGCTGGAAATTCTGGTAAGGATTTACCTGTAGTTGTTGATAATTTTGATATGAGGAAAATTGGGGTTTCCCTTGGGATTGCTGGGTACCATAAGGTGGCTGGGCTCCAAACTGGGCCTAGTAGCCAGGCTAGGTTTGATAAGTAGGCTGAGAATGAGATCCAACCTGAATTTGAGGACTGGATTGGGTCTGGAGCCTAGACTGGGGTTGAAAATCGGGTGGCGCCTGAGAAGCAACAATCATTTGGGTGCCCAGTTGAGCAGGCCCAGATTGATGTCCTTGAGAAAACTGAGGCTGATCCATCTGGCTAGAAGATTGACATAGCTGAGATTGAGGTTGACCCATTTTCCCAGAAGGTTGAGCTTACTATGTACTGGGTTGTCGTTGCACAACTAAGGGTTGTCCTGACTGGTCGGATGGCTGAGTAGGCTGGACAGTTGGTTGGCCTGGTTGATTTTGAGGCTGACCACTTTGTCCAGATGGTTGACTAGGCTAGACAGTGGGTTGGCCTTGCTGAACGTAAGGCTTACCAACTTGCCATGAAGAGTAGTCTTGCTGGACACTGGGTTGACCTTGTTGAATGTAAGGTTGTCTCGGGTTACCAGAAGGTTGCCTGAAATAGGTAAAGGAAGAACCACCAAAGGCCGAAGTTTGTCACTGGAAGGGTTTTCCTTGTGGGACTCCAAGTTTCCTTGGATAAGTTTGTCCATAAGATGGCTGACCTTGATATGGTGGTCGTTGAAAATTTGCGGGTGGTGCTTGGCCACCATGATAAGTGGTGGTACCCCAAGCAACAGACAACGGGACCATGACCTTAATCACAGGTTGAGATGGCATAGGTCCAGGGTAATAGATATGAGCTCCACGAGAATCATAATAATTAAACGGATTTTGAGGATTCGGATTCTAAAGAGCTTGTACATATTGATCATATGCCCCCCCTGCTAGAGTGGAACCAGAAGAAGGTGGGGCACTTGGTGCAGGATCAACAACTCCTGCCATTGGGCCACTATAGGTAGGACCAGCAGAAGGTCTGGAAATAGTAGTGACCACTGAAGAAGCAGTGGTGGCACTGACAACAGGGGTTGAAGAAGCCACACAAACAGTTGGCATGGTCATAACAGATGTGATGGACACATTGTGAATTTGAGGTGTGAATGACTCCGAAGTCGGAGGGATGGTACGAGACCATATGGAACTCGAAAGGGGAGACCTGGAACTAATGATGTCCACCAAAGCATCATACCTTAAAGGCAATGTGACACCAAGGGAAGTAACATAGAAAGGTGAAGTTCCTGTTGCACGAAAAGGCGAAGTTTCTGTAGGAATAGGTATTTCACTTTCTGACACAAAGGATTGTTCACCAGAGACAAGAGTCATCTCATCCATTTCGGAGGAAGACATTGGGACCGAAACACTAGGAGGAGTAGCAGGAAAGTCTTCCTCAAAAGGCTCCCAAATGAGGTTCCAATTAATATTGTAAGACTCAACCTCTGGGGTGCGAGAGTTAAGCGGCTGGATACTCGGGATGACAGGGAGAGTATCACTAACAACCGGAACCTTGGGAGTGACAAAGGATGGAGACCCTTGGTCACTTGGAATGGGAGATGGGATCGATGATTCCACTAGGATGATTCAATTCAAAATCCTAGGAAAACTAATGAGAAAGAACCTTACTTAAACTAAACACAAACAAGATCTAACTGGGTAAATGCGAACATGGCCAAATAAATTTTAAGACACATGAACAGAACTTGACCTTTTCATCTTTAAAGAGTTGAGAAAAGGACCAAAAGATAACTCTAGTCGCCTTCGAATATTTAATGAGCCTGAAGTGACAAGTGATCAGATGGATCTTTTCTTTTAGGGAGTCTGAAAAGGAATGAAAGTGACTACTTTGGCAAACTAGGCAAAAGGTTTACCAAACAACCCGTAAAACTGCATATACACCTTGGCAGTCATATGAAAACCAAGGACTATTTGTACGGCAGTCAATCTTCCCAAATGTTGTGTTCAGTGCGTTGCGGTTTGCAAGGTGGCACATGGGAGCACAATTCTGTATGGGAGCACCTAGTGGGGTCTCCCAACATATACTGGATGGTACATGGGAGCACAATTCTGTACTAGGCTGCTATTGAGTCACAAAAGGAGGAATCACCCAACCTTGAGTGAGAATAATAGTGACTAGGTTTAATGACGCCGAAGCATGTCTCTAGCCTAGACCTCTAAATAATGAGCGTTATGTTCCAATGCATTGTTAGATTTATTCAGTTCATTTTAAAGTTGATCTTGAATTATGTTTCAGTTTTCAAGCCTTACCATATGTATACAACAAAACCTAGGATGCATCTAGAATGAATGAAATATCCTTTTACTTCAATGAACACCTACCTACGGGAGGGTAGAGAGATCATTCCCAAACCAATAAAACCAAGCTGAATGAATGCAATCACACAATGCATGCAGACATCAATTCCTACAATGCATGGATACTACTAATGAGAGATTTTATCATTCACTTTCTAATATGCAACCTTGAAATGCAAACTCACTTTTACGTTCGCACACTAAATGAATGCAGTCCTTTGATTTTTGGTGTTTTAAATTCAAAGAAGTAAACAAACAAGTGTGAAATAATTGGTTGACTCAAACAATTGTGATCTATGTTCAGTAGTGAAAAGAGATCGAATCAATACCAAATATTGGTTCAATAATTGTCACTAAAAATCAACCAGAAACAAAGAATGAGGAAGGATCAATCAAATCAACAAGAACGTTGCAAACAAATCTTGAGCAAACCAGCAACCAAGCCAATTGATTCAAGGAACTTGAAATAATGAACTAAGTCACACAGGCAAAAACGCAAGATTCATTCAACAAAGCCAAAAAAAGAGTGCCTTAACCATAAACAGTGAAAAACAAATGACTGAGCATGTGAAAAAGGCAAGGGATCAAGAGGACTGGAAAACTCAGGAAGCAGAACTGAGAAAATCAATTCTACAGGTATCGTCGCGAGGACAACACTAGCAACTGGTGTTGATAAGCAGCTAGCTATAGCAACAGGGCGACGTCATCACGGAAGTACACGTCTTTCCCGTGATGAACCGATTTCAGGAGTCGTCGCGACTATGTGATGTTATTCAGTGACGCACAAGACTTTAGAAAAGAGTGAGCGTGATGTCAGCATGATTGTTAAACTATGTTCCACGATGATGTAAAAAACAATGGCAAACGAGCCAAAAACTTGCAAACAAAAACCGGCCAATCTAACAGACAATAGAGGGACATCCCAAATCAATCTAGGTGACCAAAGAGACTGATAATTAATCCCCAAAAACAAAGAGAGACCAAATTAAAATCAAAACAAGAGCAAAGAGAAGAACATAGGACATATTCCCCAGTGAAGTCACCAATTTGTGATGCAGGTGTTAGCGCTTGAAATTTCACCTCAGGCTAAAAAAGGTAAACTCCAAGGCAACATCAAACCACTTAGCCTCGTAGCTAGCCCTACCAGGGAGTCTATCTCGGAAAAAGGTCTTCAACGGGCTGAGACAACGAATAAAGAACACTGATTTTAGGTTAGTAAACTGATAAAAAGGTTTGATTTGGGATTTTTAGGGTTTTGGTGGAAAATTGGGGAAAGTCAATTTTGGGTGTGGGGATTGGACGGAGTTTTCGCAGGGGGCTCTTTGGGGCGAGGTAGGAGACTGTATTGATGCCTTTGAAAGATTTGAATGGATGAGAATGACTGGTGAGGAGCTAAGGAGAGCAAGCAATCACCTTGAATTCTCCTTAAACAGCTGAAAACATTGATATTAAGCAAACTTAAAGGCAGAGCATAGCAACCATGAATTCTACCTTAACACTTCATTTGCCTAATTTGCAGAAGAAAAAGTAAGAAGATGATTCACATAACAAACTTACAAGTACAAAGAGAAACACACCATCAATACATGTAACCACAGGAATCCCAAAAAGGACTGCAAAACCCTGGTCTTTCTTCCTTTGCCAAAATGCAGTGATACAATCAGTAATACAATAGAAGCTTTCTCCCTCAAGAGTCCAACCATGAAAATGACCAATAAAGTACATAATATAGGCAATCTAACATCTTTCCTTGCCTCTAGGGGTCGAGCTCACTATCCTAGGAGCTGTTTCAACCAATTCCAAACTGAGCACTGAAAACTAGGCAGTCAAAACAACTTGCCTCTATAAGCTAGGAAACCAATTCATTCATTAAATTTTTGCCTATCTTATGAATGAATATTCTAGAAGAGATAAATGAGTGTCCAAATATCATAAAATTACATCATTTACATCAAGGAGGATCAAAATCCACTCCAAAAAGTCAAACCTAGTCAAAACTGCGTTTTGCTGAGATGTAGGTGCATTTCTGTGAAAATTTCCCAACGGGTTGCGCACATTTGGAGCCGTTTTTGAAGCACTTACATGTGTCCAAATGAGGCAAAAGTTGGCTTTTTGGAAAGTTCGGGATGTCTACTTTTCAACCCAAGTGGAATTTCTGAATTTGGTGTCCATTTACCCCTCCAAAATGGCAATCTCCAAAGATTGCTTCCTGTGTGTCATAAAGGTGGCAGAAAGTCATTTTTTGCTTGTTTTTTGACCTTCTGGAGGCTCAAAACTTGGTGAAATTTCTTGGTACTTGCTGAGAAAGTGTATATTGCCTTGAAAAATAAAAAAATGCAAACTTTTCCTGAAATGGACCTTCCCATCGAAAGGGTCGTGCACGGTGCGCGACTCGTTGGTGGAGAAAACCTGGTTTTTGACCAAAAAATTCACAAGTGACCAAAAATGCTCAATTTTTTTTGAAATTTGTGCTGGGGTTGAGTCATTTAGCACCATGCTCCTTCAAGGAAGCCTCATCCAAGATGTGGAGGGGATCAGGCCTTTTTCTTCGTTTTAGTGCCTTGGCCAACCGTCCTTGGAGCACCTTCGTTCTCGCCTTGCATACGTGCATTCGGGCCCAATAGTGGTTCTTCATATTCCGGAGGAGGTCTTTATCTCTGTTGGCCTTGGCCGGCAACCTCTCCAATGAGCATTGACCCAAAGAAGCATGGACTCTCGATCTGTGGGTGTCAAATCACCGGGTCTCCTACGGGCTAATTCCCGGTCTTCACGAATCCTCCGCTGCTCATAAAGCTCGTGCTCATCCTCCAAATGTTTATTGCGCTGCTCTAAATAGTTAATTACCCATTTTGCCATCTGCAATTTCTTGTGCAGCGACTCATTCTCGGTCCTTTGCTCTCGGATGATCTCCCTAAGCTCTGAGCTAGGAGAACAGGTGTCAAGATCAATGATGTCAATATCTGGATCACCTGACAATCCTTCCTCAATCATGGGCTGCTTACCCCTCTCTGAGACCTTTGTTGCTATCGGAAACGAGGCCCCTTCCACCTGATGTGGAGATAACACTCGCGGTGCTGATGAAGAAGGCAAGACCCCTTCCACTTGATGTGGAGAAAATACTCGCCGAGTTGATGCAAATAAGGCCCTGTGGCCTCTCTGATATGTGACCAATAGAGGAGAGCTGACATGTCTAACCTCGGGGATATCATGCTGCTGTGAAGGTCCTTCCTCCTCATGAACAACCTCCGGGGGTGGTGGTGGTGCTGTGAAGAAATCTCGGGAGATGAAATCCTCCCATGGAATACCCTGCTGGGCCAACTGATGCATGACCACAATCTTGATCAAAGCATAATGGTAAATTCTCCTATGTTGCTGTGCTGGACTCTTTCTCTGCACCAATGACACCATCTTCTCAATATTCCGGCACATGAAAAATGGTATGTTCATCATCCGTAGCCGTGTGAAATGCATCAACAAGCGAATATGGTATGAAAACAAACGTGAAAATCTGCCCTCACAGGTGAAATAGCGCATGATGAGCCTCATCAAGGGAACATACTCATCCCTCAAAAATATGAAAGGAAATACACTAGTCATGTGCCTCATATATTCAAGTTTAATGTAGGGCTCATACTAAAATCTGTCCAATAGTTTGCGCTTGTTCCACTCTTCTCCAACATTAGGTATCCCTATTGCTTGAGCAACCATCTCAGGTGTCAATGTAAAATCCACTCTTGCAATATTTACATGCCCATCATGCAAATGCAAAACAAACAAGCGGACCAATTCCTTGTGATGCTGACTTTGAGAAATCCTCTCGCAAAATTCATAACATGATTGATAGTGGAAACATGTGACTGCAAGTGGACAAGCCTGCAAATAGGCCAAAGAGGTGGGCTCCTCTCTCACATGGTGACCACCCTTACCACCCCTCCTCCTTTGTACCTCAACCTCTGGTGTTGACTCACGGTCATCACTTTGCTCATAGTCGGTTTCGGTTTCTGACATGGTTTCAAGAGCAAAGTGGCTGAAATGTATTGCTGCTTCTGCTCAAATGACTTGTTGTTTTAACTGTTGAAATGCTGCTTCAAGGGGACAAATAACACAAGGGAGATGTTAGGGAAGGGACCTTTTGAGGGAGCTGAGGGAAAATATATGAAAAAGGGAATTTAGGGAAGGAATCATAACATAGGGTTATGTTATTGAATTTTAGGGATAGGGGTAGGGTTTTAGGGCTTTGGATATTTTTGTTAGGGAGATTAGGTTAAACTGACAAGGGAAGTGGTAATGAGATGTGGGAAAAAATGGGAGTGAAAAGGATGACCTTGAAAACAACAAAACAAAACTCTGGCTTTACTTGCACTTTGACATTTTAAAGCTAAATACACATGAATTTCCCATTTCAACTTGATGGCATTTATACACATTTTCCATGATCATTTTGCTTTTGCAAGCAAAAAACATTGATGATTAGAGGCCTATCTGCAAACCTGAGGAGATTTGGGGTCGTTTTGAAGTGTGTAGGCAATTTGCTGTAGGTGAATTCCCAACAGGTCGCGTGCAGGTCTGGACGGGTCGCGCGCGCCCAACACGTCGCGCCAGTGCTTTTTTCTAACTGCTATGACCCCCTTGACGCGTTGCGCCTGCCCAATACGTTGCGCACAGGTTTGGATGGGTCGGACGCAGGGTCTTTCTGCAATTTCACCCAATTTCTTTCCAAATCGCTTTTCACTATTGCTTTGAGGCAAATGATGATCAAATGGAGGGGGAGGGGGCTTTATAGGCTCGATTTAAATTAATTTCCCCTCAAACCTTCTTTCTAATGTTTATAACTTGACACTTTTTCAAAATTTAAATGCTACTGACTTTATGGTTTCCTTTTGTCTGGAAATTGGTTGAACTAATGCTTTTTCTTGAAAATTTTTGCAGGGATAACTTCTGAGGAATCTTGGCAAAGGGGACCAGGGCTGCATGCTGACTTTCGAAGAATTTTGAATTTTTACAAGTTTTTACAAAAATGAGAAAATGACCTTGTCTTTAAAAACAAGATTTTTAAATCCAAGGTAAAAATTAGCTGTACAAGATGAAATATTTTGAAGAAATACTTTGATAGTCATCCCTCTGGCCTGTTGGGCATGTATTGACTTTTAAAGACATGACCTCAAAGACAAATTGGACCTAAACCCTAGACCTAGGACTTTTGACCTTAAGACAAGACAAGTAACCTTGAAAGAGTTTATTGACTGAAACAACTTGATCCAACAGTGCCAAGAGGGGAATAAAGACACCAGCTCCTCCATCAGGGTTATGGCATGCCTAATGGAATGCAATGAGATGACACTGATGAGACACCTACTTATACAAATGCAAAGAGTTTTGATCACTGATGGAGGGCTACTAGACTGACTCTAACATTGGCTCCAATGGGGATGATAGCTCCTTGGAGGTGCCAAGAACCTTAGACCTATGGGAGAGCAGACCAGTGCTTTATCCATTGGGCAATGGAGTGATTATTTCCATATTTGACCCAAACTGAGACAATTTTTATTGTCTTGACAAGTGACTGAAAATTGGACCAATTTTGACTTAAACTGACTTCAACTTTGAACAGAAAATGAATTGATACAATCAACATGAAAAACTCACACCAACTGATCTTTATCTTCAGAATTATAGCCTTCACCGCGGGACCCAGACTAAAGATGAAAGATCAGTTCACACTTGCAGTGAAATAAAAGTAAAGTGATAATTACAATGATAATGACTAGAGCAGAAAATGCTCAGACATGATACCTTTTGAGCAGCCGGCCATTGATCGACCCACCGAGACATTCATCACCGTTCATTTCTTTGAGAAGAAAGGCATTTGGACCACGGTATGATGCAATTTTGTAAGGACCTTTCCACAAGTTGTCAAACTTTCCATGTTTCCCTTTGTCTTCATTTCGGGCATCCCACCTCAAAACAACATCAACTATTTGGAAATCATTCGGTTTTGCTTTCCTATCATAGATTTTCTTTATGCGCTCTTGCAATTTGAGAGTATTGTGAAGAACCTCCTCCCATGTCTCCTGTAAATGAATCATTTGACCAATCCGCCTCTGCATGGGATCCTCTTCACCACCAGCTTCTTGAAGCAATTTTGCTACCGGAATACTAAGCGAAGTAGGAAACACTGCATCTGTCCCGTAAACTAGTTCAAAAGGTGACATACCAATTGAATTTTTCTGACTAACACGATCAGCCCATAATGCATTTACTAACTTTTTGTGCCAGCTCTTCTTGTTGATTTCCAACAATTTCTTTATGATATTTACCAAAGATTTATTCGAATATTCAGCCAGCCCATTTCCTTATGGATGATAGGCGGTTGAATGGCCCAAACTGATATTATATTTATAGCAAAAATCAACCATCTTCTTCGATTTAAACACTACTGCATTGTCTGTAATCAACTTATGTGGACAGCCGAAACGTGACAATATATTATTTTCAAGGAAAGAAATAATTACCAAATCTGTAGCCTGCCGGGTGGGAATGGCTTCAATCCATTTCGTGAAGTAATCGGTGGCTGTCAATATCCATCGATGATGTCCGGAAGATGCTGGATGAATTTCGCTGATGAAATCCAAGCCCCACTGCTGAAATGGTGCGTTGACTTCAATGTGCTGGAGAGGCAATGGCTGTAATTTCTGCTTTCCTTGAAAATTTTGACATTCATGACAACTCTTGACTGCTTTATATACATCTGAAAACAATGAAGGCCAATAAAGACCCGCTCTTAGGATCTTGTTTGTCGTGGTTTTCCAAAACAAGTGGCCCCTGCAGTCACCTTTGTGAAAATCCTCTATAGCTCTCTTAGCTTCCTCCTCAACCAAGCAATTCAGCAATATCCCACTGTGGTCTTTCCAATATAGTGCAGATTTGAGGATGCAAAATTTGGCAGCCTTTAATTTCAATGTCCTAGCTTTGTTTCGAGGCATCCTAGGAGGTGAAGACAAATTTTGAAGCACATATAAAATATCAGCATACCAAGGAGAAGAAATAAAGATGTTGGATACCTATAGTGCTGAATTCTCCTCGTCTTCATCGGATAGGGCAGCTATTAAATTAATGTCTAGGACATGGAGATTTGTTTCAGCCATCAAGTTAGTGAGACCTTGACCCTTAATGAGCTTGGTAGGCTTAATTTCCACATCATATTCTAATAGTGCAGCAATCCACTTACCCCGCCTTCCTTCCGGTTCTACTTGTACCAAAACATCTTTAACAGCCGCGTTAGGAACATATGCCAAAATGTGGGAGTTCAGTATGTACACACGGAAATCTTTCAAAGCTTTTACCAGCGCCAATGATTGTTTTTCAATGATATTATACTTCAGCACTCCGTCCCTTATAATACGACTGAAAAAGGCAATGGGCTTCTCAACTCCATCTCTTTTTTGCATCAACGCAGCTGCCAATGTATGCTCAGAAGCAAATGAAAATAAAATAAAATCTTGTGTATAATCCGGGCTGATTAGAGTTGGGGCTGAAGACAAAATTAATTTTACCAAATTGAAAGACTTTACCGCCTCTTTGGTCCATTTGAGTTGGCTGTCCTTTTTTAGCATGTTAGTGATTTCTCTGAGGTGTTCGGCAAGATTCGGGATAAAGTGACGCAGAAAATTCAACTTGCCATTAAAGGACTGAATCTCTTTCTTGTTTCGGGGCTGCTCTAATTGCTGAATAGCTTCCACACGTGCAGGATCTATACGAATTCCATCTTTGGAAATGATGTGGCCCAACAGCTTGCCTTCACTCATGGCGAAAAGGCTCTTCTTCGGATTCAATGAGATACCATATTTTCTGCACTTTTGAAACACCATCGTTAAATGATACAAATGTTCTTCATCAGATTTAGAAAACACAGTTAAATCATCAAGATAAACGACCAAAAAGACATCTTTCTCATTAGCAAAGGCCATGTCCATTGCCCGCTGAAAGGTAGCACCTGCATTTTTCAATCCAAATGGCATCTTGGCATAATGAAATGTCCCCCATGGAGTAGTGAATGCAGTCTTGTCACGGTCATCCTCATGCACCAAAATCTGATTGTACCCAGAATAACCATCAAGTAGCAACATCCTTGATGCCCCAACTACCCTCTGCAATATATGATCCATCTTGGGCAGCGGATAATTGTCCTTTAGCAACACCTTATTCAGATTTCTAAAGTATATACACAAGCGGATCTCACCGATCTTCTTTCTCACGGGCACCAAGTTGGAAATCCAATCGGAAAATCTGATTGGCACTATAATTCCAGACTTGTACAACCTGTTAACTTCTTTCTCAATCAAAGGAAGCAACTTAGGATTAATTCTTCACAATTTTTGTTGGAAAGGCTTTTGATTTGGCTTTATGGGAATGGTATGCTGAATGATACTTGTATCATAAGTTTTCAAATCTGAATAATCCCATGCAAAAACATCAGAAAACGAAGACAACAATATGATATATTCTTTCTTTACCTTTGGCGACAATGCCTTTGATAGTTTTACCATTTTTGGATTTTCAGTTGTTCCGACATTCACTTCTTCAACACCTTCTTCCGTTGGCCTCAAAGTTGGTTTGCGGGCCACGTCATCTTGATCGAACAACTCCTCCAAAGGAATTAATCCTTTAGGAATGACATTATCTTTAAGTTGCAATACGTCCCTCTGATTTACTTCCTCAGGTTCTATATCTATGGAGATGTCTTTGAACTCACCTTCAACTTGCAGAAAATTCTTGATTTCTTCGTCATCTTGGAAAACTTGCCAACATCTTTGATTGTTTGGAACTGTAGGACGGTGCTTCACATAAATTTCAAACTTATTGCTGGAATTCATGGGGATTTTTAGATTGCTAGCTGCCTTAGCCAATGCATCCACAACACCATTTTGGATACGGGGCACACATGTTAAAGTATGTTCAGAAAACAGCTTTAAGATATCCAGGACAGCATTTCGATATGCTCGCATATGAGGATGCTTGGCCTGGAACTCACCTTTCACTTGCTTTATAACCAACTTGGAGTCGCCATACACTGCTATCTTCTTTGCCTTCAGCTTCCGAAGGATTTTCAGGCCAGCAATGAGAGCCTCATATTCCGCCTCATTGTTTGAACAATCGAATGCCAATTTGTAGGAACATACTCGTACCTTGCTTGGGACTTTGTTTTAGACAGAAAATGGACTTCGAATCCATACACCTATACCAGCACCATCGCTGCCCACAGCGCCATCAAAATCCATGGTCCAAAGACCATCCTCATCGTCCTCTAAGTGCTGAAAATGTGATGTCTCTGCATTTTCTGTTTGCTTCCCATTGATTTCAGCTTTTGGCTCCATGACAACGGATCCTTCTTCACGTTCATTTCTCAAAATTTCTCTAAAATTTTCTGCAATGTCTGGTATATCTTCTACTTGAACTAACTGACTATCTATCTCATTAAAATTATCCGCAAACAAAACAAATGACTCTAAATCTGTTTTTACATAATTTACAGGATGATTAACTGGCTTTTCCTTACTAATGATCATGTATTTCATCTTTTGTTCTCGATATAATTTCCTCATCTGACCGAAGACCGGGATTGTAGCATAAGAAAAATCGAGTTGAAGTGTACCTTTGAGCTTAGCTCCCCAAGATCTCGAAAGCAACATTCCGAATCGCGGAGGAATATCCGCCACCACCACATCCATCAAAACATTCTTTGCTGGGATTTGATCTAAGCTCACTACCAAGTCCTTGATCAAACCAATACATTTTACCCGGCTAGAATCAAATGAATACAAATCATGATATTTCCTTGTGATGTCTAGTCCCAACTTTTCCATAATTGCTTTCGGCATCAAATTATGCGAAGCTCCCGAGTCAAACATAGCATTATGCAAAACATACTCATACAATTGCAAACTGATATAGAATGGAGGAACATCACTTTCGAGAGACTCACCATTTAAAGAGGGTCCAAAAATTAATTCCGGTTGATCATCTTCTACATTCACCGTGTCTAGCATTGGATCAAAATTCAGCATCTTGGAGATTTGGCCTCAGTAAGTGCTGTTCTTCATGATTTCCGTCAAAGGAATGGACACTTTCAATTTTGAAATTTCATTCTCCAAACTGAAAATTGAAACCTTTTCACCTTCTTTGGCCGGATTGTCTCTTTTTTCAACTTTATCTCTTGGTGTGTTTGATGGCTGATCTATCTTGCTTGCTGATGATGATTGACCTGCTGGAGGATCACTTATCTCTTTCCCTTTTTTCTGTGGGGCAGCTGAACCATTCTTTGCCGAAGCATCTGTTCTCTTCTGAATAGGATTTATGGGAACAACTCGGTTTCTCAATTATCTTTGCTGACTCTGCTGAGCTGATAAAGCATTCAAGTACCCTCTTTGATATTCTTCTGATTCTTCTTCAAGCGCTGCATCATTTGACAAGATATAATGCTCATCTTGGGGGATGATGGAGTTACTCACCAACTCTTCCTCTTCCGTAATATAAGTGGGCAGATCATCACGAGTGAAGAAGTGATTTTCTTCTCCCATTGTTTCACCTTCATCCTCGGATTCTTGGCTCACAAAATTTTGCTGAAGTGGAGGTTTAATTTGCTGCTGAACTGCTGCCTGTTGTGCCCTTGTTTCACGTTGTTTGATTCTATATTGGGGCTGCTGCGGACCTCTAAAATTTGGATTATGAATATGAGGCTCCGGCTTGTCAAGACGAACATTTTGAAGTGCTCTTTTAATCTGTTCAACGTTGCGGAGGAGCTTATCTGATGTAGACGCTTCCTCTTTGATTGTGACTCGCTTTTCAGCCTTCATTCTTGATCTCTTATCATTCAAGTTCGCCTCAACGCTGACAGCAATTTTCTGCATATCCTCCAAGGTAGGAGGATCTCTATCTCTCAATGAGTAAGCCATCTCCGGATCAAAGCCGTTTGGAAATTTGAGAAGTGCTGATTTTCTAGATGGCCTTAAATCATCTGGAATAGCATTGTAAACTGTGTTAAACCGGATAATATAATCTTGAACGGACTCACCATGATTGCACTTGAGATTGTTGTACTCAGCATTGATCTGAAGTGGAGCCTTTCTGATTTCCCATCAATCTAAAAACTGCCTTTGAAGTGCCTCTAAGGTAGTAATGCTCCCGGCTGTCAAACCTCTGAACCACTTTCTAACTTCTCCTCCAAATGTTTGCACGAACAACCACATAGTTATATCTTCTTCATCTATCTCATATAGATAAAAGAAAGTCATCATTTTGTCTATATGTTGCTGAGCAGAGACACTTTGAGGAGTGCCATCAAACATAGGGATTTTACTCTGGTAGTCGGTTGGCATATCATGCAGATTTTGGGGAAGAGCAAGGGGAGCAAATCGGGCAGCCATTGCTTTAGGTAGATTGGGTCTAGAAGTAGCAGGTGGAGTAGGTGTAGCTATAGTATGAGGAGTATGAGGAGTATGAGGAGGAGAAGTGGTATGGGATGTAGAGGGCGAACCAACTGTTGATTCTGGATAAGTGATTATAGGAGAAATAGAAATAAAAGGAGGATTGGTCTGCTCATGCACCGTGATAGTAGATCCAATATGAACAGATATATTCTCAACGAACTCAGCAAGACTGG
>APFE031022303.1:201574-219822 GCA_000404065.3 Pinus taeda
ATATGAAAAAGGGAATTTAGGGAAGGAATCATAACATAGGGTTATGTTATTGAATTTTAGGGATAGGGGTAGGGTTTTAGGGCTTTGGATATTTTGTTAGGGAGATTAGGTTAAACTGACAAGGGAAGTGGTAATGAGATGTGGGAAAAAATGGGAGTGAAAAGGATGACCTTGAAAACAGCAAAACAAAACCCTGGCTTTACTTGCACTTTGACATTTTTAAGCTAAATACACATGAATTTCCCATTTCAACTTGATGGCATTTATACACAGTTTCCATGATCATTTTGCTTTAGCAAACAAAAAACATTGATGATTAGAGGCCTACCAGCAAACTTGAGGAAATTTGGGGTCGTTTTGAAGTGTGTAGGCAATTTGTTGTAGGTGAATTCCCAACGGGTCGCGTGCAGGTCTGGACAGGTCGCGCGCGCCCAACACGTCGCGCCAGTCCTTTTTGCTAACTGCTATGACCCCCTTGACGCGTCGCACCTGCCCAATACGTCGCGCATAGGTTTGGATGGGTCGCACACGGGCTCTGTTTGCAATTTCACCCAATTTCTTTCCAAATCGCTTTTCACTATTGCTTTGAGGCAAATGATGATCAAATGGAGGGAGAGGGGGCTTTATAGGCTCGATTTAAATTAATTTCCCCTCAAACCCTCTTTCTAATGTTTATAACTTGACACTTTTTCAAAATTTAAATGCTACTGACTTTATGGTTTCCTTTTGTCCGGAAATTGGTTGAACTAATGCTTTTTCTTGAAAATTTTTGCAGTGATAGCTTCTGAGGAATCTTGGCAAAGGGGACGAGGGCTGCATGCTGACTTTCGAAGAATTTTGAATTTTTACAAGTTTTTACAAAAATGAGAAAATGACCTTATGTTCAAAAACAAGGTTTTTAAATCCAAGGTAAAAATTAGCTATACAAGATGAAATCTTTTGAAGAAATACTTTGATAGTCATCCCTCTGGCCTGCTGGGCATGTATTGAATTTTAAAGACATGACCTCAAAGACAAATTGGACCTAAACCCTAGACCTAGGACTTTTGACCTTAAGACAAGACAAGTAACCTTGAAAGAGTTTATTGATTGAAACAACTTGATCCAGCAGTGCCAAGAGGGGAATAAAGACACCAGCTCCTCCATCAGGGTTATGGCATGCCTAATGGAATGCAATGAGATGACACTGATGAGACACCCACTTATGCAAATGCAAAGAGTTTTGATCACTGATGGAGGGCTACTAGACCGACTCTAACAACAAGAAAGTGTTCCCTCTGTGGATAGAGGCAACCCCTCTAGCCCTGGAGTGGGTCTAGTCACAAACAAGGATAGATCAACATAACTTTCCTTAAACAAACATAGTTGGAGGCCTACCTCAACCGGTGGTTGATGGAGTTCCGTTGCGCTACTCCAGCTTTTACTTCCTCAATGAGTGGTCAACTTGAAACAATGCAAAGGAAATACAACAAACCACATAACCGGAAAAAAACAATGATCTATTTACTCACAAAGTCAAGAAGTCATGAGATATCAAGTAAATTACATACGAGACATAGGAAAACATCATTGATTGTATTAATAATGAAATAAGAGCAAGCTTACAACCAAAGTCTTGACGTCACAAGCCTTCTCATAGGAATCCAGCCAGCATGTCCTTCAAGCATTCACTCCTTTAAGATGGATCTCCCAACATACAAAGTCTCTCTCTCTCACTCATAAGTTTTACATAATAGTCAAGGGCACTTCACAACCTTCCACAAGCTATCAACACTTTCACACTTTTCATGCCCACACCAGTTATCTATCAAACTCAAAAGCTCTAACAACACTGCTCAATCCAAGAACTTACCAACTAGTTGATCATAGCAAAGGTGAGTGTTTAAATAGGAGAAGGAGTCTCCATGAAAGGTGGAAGGGAGAGCTTATCCCCAAGGAAGGTAGCACAATTGATGGAACTGCCATACCAAGTAAGGAAGGGCGACACAAACTATGCCAACAACCAGGTCTAGAGTCATCCAGAAGGCCGAATGTTGGAATGAATTCGCCCAATTTGGATCATCATGAGTGCATGACAGAACTTTAGCGCTGACATTGCAAGTAAGCAATGTAGCTAGTCAGATCATGCTAGAGATAGCAAATAGCCTCACGATGGGGCATGAAATCGAACCGTCGTGGGAAACAGATGTACTTCTACACTGCGAGTGTGGCTGGACTATTTACAATTCTCGTTCAGCACGTATATTAAGTACATAGTCGCGATGAGGCGGATAACTTAGGAAAAGTGGGTCAATTAGCAGCATAAGAGAGCATTTTTTCAGTATGAGCATGTTTGACTTGGACACATGACATAGTAGAAGGACTGGGAGTGAAAGTAGTGACAATTTATTGTGTAACAAGTCTAATCCATACTGCTACTGAAGTGAAGGTTTCTCATTCTGGCACAAATAGAGACCTGTAGTTGTAAAGAAGTATGGTCCTCTTTCAAAAATCATGTCTCTGTCTTCCATGTTCGTAAACACCACAATAAAAAAACCTTTGGATCCAAGATGTATATTTAACTTCCCCTTTGGTTTCCAGTTGTATTTTATCCAGGTGTACAACACTTTCTCTGGTGGCCAGATTCCCATAAATTTGCATATGATGACATAGTTTGCCATGTGATCCCTGTGCACTTGCAAAGCTAGATCATTTAGAATAACCCAAGGTTTAGTTGTGGTCTTGGGTTGTGGGGCCCCATCTTGGCTCTATCCTTTGTTCCCTAACCTTTGTCTTCCTCTTTGTCCTCCTGACGTTCTTCTTTGTGGGCCCCTTGATCTGCATGGGTTTTGCTTCCTTCCGCCTTTTGAGTTTCAGTGTTTTTTATCTTGACCTCCAAGGGTTGTGGAGGTTTTTTCTTTTTCCCTCCTCTTCCTCTGTTTGCTACCATGTTACTGTAGGAGGGAGTGGAGCTCCCTCGCTCCCTCCTCTCTATGCCTCCATGGCGCTTAGTTAAACCCTAAAACTCTTCGCAGTTCGCTTCGCCCCCCTGGAGTTCACTAAGCATCGTCATATGGGACTCGTTATTTCATAACTAATCATTTGATAATATTAAAATAAATTAATATCATAACTTATTAATTATAACAACATGGTAACACATGTATTTAAATTAAACATATAGTCATATTAACTCATATTAAAACAGTTAGTAAATAAACAATAGGAATCATATAGAAAATTATAAGGAATTAATTAAATAAGTTAGTTAATTAAGTAAACAAATTAATTAGTTAATTTGTTCAATTAATTAATTACACAAACATATTAGTTAATTGATTAGAGAATTAATGAGGGCATTGATTAAAGCAAATTAATTGATTAATTTTACGAATTAATTAATTAATTAAACAACTAATTGACTATGATTCTTCAACTTGTCCTGATGGTGAACCACATTGGTTGGTTCGAAACGCATCGACAAATGAAATATCATTTGATTTACGCCAAACAATCTCTTGTAAACTAATTTACTAATTAAACATATAAATCAAATAATGGGTTACTTCATAGCTAACCATTTGATAATATTAAAATTAATTAAAATCGTAAAAAAATCGTAACTTATTAATTAAACAAGTTAGTTAATTAATTAAACAAATTAATTAATTAGTTAAACAAATTAATTGGTTATTTTGTTTAATTAATTAATTACTCAACCAAATTAATTAATTAATAAGTAAACAAACTAATTGATTAATTAAACAAAAAATATAATAATAATAATAATAATAAAATAAATAAATAAATATGAATATTAACAAACTAAGTGGAGATTGGCCGACCTAATTTCTTAGATTAAATCCTTCATAACCTATATATATAACTTAAAATATAGCTCATGGATACATCATGAATATCTCTAGAATATCTATTGTCGCATCCCCTGATGATCGACTCACTTGGTAGTCCAAAATGTTGGGTTCATAAAACTCTATAATAGGTCATTCCTCTTCTATTTAAAGATACAGTCCAGTTCATCGTCACTATCCTCATCGCGGACTGGCTTTGTATAGCACGCTCCTTCCGCTGGGTCCAGCAGAACCACTACTCGGAGATATTTTTTTTCGAATATCATTTTTCATTTCTTTAGGTTGGTGACTCCATTCATATCCGTTGGCTAGTCTATCCCTAACAATGCAGGATATTCGTTACTGTTATCCATGATTTTATGACCTCAAAATCAGTTTGTGTGCTTGCACCGTCGATGTCTACTGTCACTCGCAGTCTTCCCATAGGTAAGATCTTCTATTGGTTCACCATCCGTAATTGGATAGGAGACCATTGTAGTGCGGGCATGCCCATGCGTTCCCAGGTTTGTTTAGGTAGGAAATTTGCATCTGAACCCAAGTCCAGAACGACCTTGTCCATCTCATAGTTCCCAATCTGTGTAGTCAATCGCATTTCCCGCCCAGTGCGCAACGCATGCTTGCCTAGCTTCCGGACCATTCAAGGTTCATCTGATCCTGTGCACCTAGTTATCAACTCTTGTAATCCCTTCATCGCTTTAGTATCCCGTAGTAGCTTCATGCATGTCTCTAAGAAGGTAGTTAGCATAGAATTATTTGAGTCTATTTGATCCTTGTTGCCTGAAGTAGAAGCTTCCATGAAGCTCTTCTTAGCTTCCATAAATGTTTCCTTCACATGCTCCAAATCAAATTCTGGTTTTTTTGTAGGGGCCTTACGAACCCGTGCATCCTCCTTTAGTTGCTTCCCATTATCTTCTCTTGTAGTTACACCACTTCTAAGCATCATATTCACGTTAGGGTCTTCTTTGTGCGGTTCAGCCTTCATCATTTGGATGTTGTAAGTGGGAGTAGTTGGAAGCACCCCTTTCTCCCCCATCTGAGCAATTAGCATGGGGAAATCGGCTGCTTCGTGGTCAAATTGGTAGTAGTATAGGAAACAAGCTCTGGTCTGGTACATGCAATCACGTGTGTAGTGTACCGGTCCTCCACAATTATAGCAGATTAATTGTCCCTGCCCACGTCTGGGTCCTGTGTAACATAGACATTGTACATTGATGGGTGGTTTGACGTTAAGTCTACTTGAGCAAAGCCTGGGAGGCTGTAGTTCAAATCTCTTTGAGTACACTGGCCTGCTGTGGTGATAGCTAAAGGATAAGATTCCCCAATCTCGTCTTGACGGCACATGAGGTAAGTGAAGATGGGTTTGATGCAGGTGAAGTAGGTGGTGGCATGGATGGTGGTGGTATCAGTGGAATGCGTTGATTTATCAGTTGGACTGTACTTCTTGGAGAGAACCTTGTGAGTTTTTCCTCACTTTCTTGTGAAATAGAAATTAGAGGACTGTTCTCTAGTCCTTCGATTTCTCAGTATCCTCTTCTGCTTCACGTTACACCAGACATAAATGAATGTGCATAATTCATTTTTCACACAATAGCATTTTAATCCAAGTATTCAACAATTTGATATACTTACCCTGCGGTCCTTGGAGAAAGCACCTTTCTGCTTCACTATAACTCACAATTGTGTCTATCGTGAACTCAATGATAAACCCTCCTATTATCCGATCCAACTAGTGATCCACTGCGTGTGCAATTTTATCTTCAGATGCTTCTAGCCTGCACACCAATTCTGGAGTTCACACAAAGGGTTGATTTAGTCTGCACCTTCCCATGCTGTCAGCTAGCCTCGCGATCCACTCGTACAACTCTGTCGAGAATGATGCAAAGAAGATCTCGTGGATCTCTGTCTATATATAATGATCCAACCACCTTTTTTCTGATACCTGCAGATTCCTGCTTTCCTGAACCATGAACTCATGAAGTTTCCAATCCAACCAATCTTCAAGCTCTTTCTTTGTAGGGTTCCAGTGTTCCGACATCAGACATCCCTTAGGTAGATCCTGGTCCCGGCAATGGAACCATTTGTTGGCTTATTAGGGCCTGACCTAGGTTCAGAAGAGTTATTAGCCAAACAAATCCCGCAGCTACCATCCCTTTCGACAACAATCCATGGAGCGCGGACTGAGGTCTCGCCCGAGGTAGCAGGGGGGTGCTGGAACCAGGGTTCCACACCCTTGGGAGGTCTTGATGTGGTCTGGAGAGGTCATGCACCATTCTGTGGCTTCGTGCCACTCTGATTTCACATAGATCTGGCACAAGGCAAATCCTTACTACTTATTAGTAGTGAGTTTGTTACAGATCATATCTACTTCTTACAGTCTTTAAGAAAACATTTAATAGAGATAACTAATGCGCGCACCCAGAAATGTTATAGATTTGCATAAACTTAGAACATAAGCATAAGCGCACAGATTAGATAGATATATAAACCAAAAATTAACCAGATCCCCAATATTTCAGAATCAACATAGTATTTCAGAATCAACTTATCTTTATTCAATTCCTTCGCCAATACAACCAGATCTTCCCTGTGCACTCAACTGTAGGAGTCCATGCACATAGTTGCGGACTCTACCAGGCCTCTACGCACATATCTGTAGAGCCTCTATCTATCTACCAACACCCTTGACTCAGACTTATAGATGCTTCAAGACTTCTCTCTTCATAAACCCATTACATTCGAGATCCCAAAACTACATACCAAAAACTAACTTCTAACCATAGAGCCTTGCTCTATTTATACATTCCCATGGTCTGTGAACCATGGGAAGGCTGACTCACTTCTTATTATTTTATATTATTTCGGGTGGACAACCCTTTGACTTGACTTCTTACAGTTCGCACTCCGCACACTTCACGAAGTCTTTACCATACTCTTTACCCAAAATTGTGGGCTTTGAGCCCAAAAACCATTACGCGGGGCCTATGCTACCCAAAAAACAGTAGCTGATACACTTATGGAAATGAGCTAAAGAGCTTGTGGTTATGAATTCCCAATTGAAAGGAAGTAAAATAATCTCCTCTATGCTTCATAGGGAGTACAAAGTCTCCTTAATATTTATGAAGGAGAAAGGATCTAGTCCTTAAAATAAGTGGGAATAGATATCTCCTCTTTGGTTGAGAAGGAGCGATGATAAACATCATATTTTTGTTATCTTATTCATGTGCCATGCAATTTACTAGGACTAACAGCCATAAGTCTAAGTGAAGGCCATGGAGGGATAATGGTATATGGAGGATTGGATAAACATCTGTAATTTCCTTGAGAATAGAAAATCCAAGATAGGAAGTGGACATACACTCTTTTAGGATTTAATAGATATCCAAGACAAGAGTGGTCGAAGAGGACTGACATTATTTGATGATTGGGAATCTAATATAAGAATAGTCCTTAAAGGATATACCTGGTGAACATCCATATGGGGTATGTACCTTGAAGAAGTAGTGTGTTATCTTATGTAAAGCCTCCTAGCATTATGCTCTTGTATAAGAAAGAGCTTATCAAGTTAAGGCCTTACTATGTTAACAATATTGGTCATGGTGTTAATGCTTATAGATGGGTTACCATTTGGACTCTTCTTATGAGAACTTTTTATTTTGAGAATAACCTTGTATCGAGTGTACAATTATGAATACCTCCCTAGTTAAGAGGGATTGTTGGAAAATAGAACTAGTTTCGGTCTTTATAACTGTCAACGTACTCAAGTCATTATGTATATCTTATGTTACAAGAAATAGAAGAAAGAAAATTATTATTTTAAGTATGGGTTTCATGATCCATTTTGATGGTCATCTAGGTAAAGCATGTTCTTCATGCTTCTATGTTTTTTCATGTCAAAAGAATATTTTTCTTGGGTCAAGAGAGTCATTATTTTTTGTATAAGACCTTATTAGGTAAGTTTTAACATGGAAAATATATTAATTTTTAGTCTAGAAATTCTAGAAACCTCTAAGCACAAGTTAGCCCTGATAGTGACAAGTCAGCATAAAGGAGGGTATTTGAACCCCTTAGATGCATATAAATAGAAGCAATATTGACCTCATTTAGCACCAATTCAATCTCTTCCAAGAAGAATTTTGATCTGTAGCTGGGAACAAGGAAGTAGTAATAGTGGAGGCCAAGGAAGCAAGGAGAAGTCAAGGAGAAGAAAGAAAGGTTGTTTTTGGGCTATTTTCTCTCACATGTTTGAATATTAAGGTTTCTGTAGCTTCAAGGAAGGCCAAAAATTGTAGGTTTGAATTGCAGGAGGTCGAATTATAGATCTAAGTTGCAGGAGGGTTGAATTCTCTAGTTTTACCTTGGAGACCTTGTCTTTTTTGAAGGAATACTTAAGGAATTGACACATGACATAATTAGGGTTTTTGCAACTACTACAAGGACAAAGTTGAATCTAGAAGTTGGTTGAACTAGAATTGATCCTCGTTGATTTTGTTGATCATTGACATAATTGAAAGGGCTTCTTGGAGGGCTGATTTGGTGCTTGGAGGAGGACTTGGTTTTCTCATTTAAAGAAGATTTTATAAGAAGAGAAGATAATATTTTTTCCCCTTGGAGGGGTTTTTCCCTGGCTTGGAGCCTATATCTTGTGTCCATTGTTTCTACAATTTTTCTTTTAATAATTATTTGATGAATAGATATAATAAAAAACACAAGAAGATTAATAAATTTCACAAGAAATTATTAAGGTTAAGGAGAAAATTGAATAATAGTTTCCCTATCGCATTCTCCAATAGTAACTCCATGTTGCAAGCAATAATTTTTCTGCCTATCAACAAGTGGTTAGTTGGTACCACAACTACCTAGGGGTGCGACGTTTGCTACAATCTCCATTTGCAATGTGTAGTAGCTTTTTGGAAATATGTAACAAAGGATTAAAACTTTTGATTAGGGATATGGAGTTCCATGGAAACCCACTATGCCCCGTCCCCCTTCCCCCCACGAATGGTGAAAAAACATCGTTTAGGGCCTCAAAATGACCTCAAAAGTTTGGGACCCAAAAAACCATAGAAAACTACCAATAATATAAAGAAATTTTTATTCAATGGGAGAGATATATGGCCATTGTTTTCCACCTAGATCACTTTAACCCATACAAGGACATTTATATCTTGAAAATTAACTCTTTCTTATCTTTCACTGTAAAATATTCTGGTTGTTTCATGTAAATGTATTTCTCTAGATCCCATGTAGGAATGTTGTCTTCACATATATCTTTTCTACTTCAAGCTCAAAAGAAATAGTAATATATTAAATAAATCTAATACATTTTAACTTAGCATAATGAGAAGAAGAAAAAAAGACAAAATTCAATTCCTTCTACCCAAAGATAACCTTTTTCTACTAATTGAGATTTATATTTCTCTAATTTAGCTTTTGCATCAAACTTCTTATTAAAGACCAATTTTATACCAATGTGAATTTTTTAAACTGGAAAATCAATAAGAACCCAAGCCTCATTCATGTCTAAGGTTACCATTTTCTTGACAGTGGCCTTTTTTTGGAGTTTATCATCCTCTAAATTCACTACCTCTCTAATAGTTTTGGGGTAATAATCAATAATAGACAAAACAAAAATAGAGTGAAAATTAGGTGGATTATACCTTCCTACTTACCTTATTTCTTGAACCAATCTCTTCAATATGAGTGTATGAGCTTCTTCTTCTTCTAAATCACATTCCTTTGCTAGGATATATTCCTCATATTGCAACTTAAACTTTAGTACTTTAGATTATTTTTCCCTAGGTGGGAATTCGTATTTGATGACATATTTTACCTCTCTAAAGACAACATCTCGATTGTAAATAGCCTTTCTAATTTATTCTTTCAAAATATTATAACCGTTTACACCATATTTATAACCAATAAATATGCACTTTTCAACTTTATTGTCCCATTTACTCCTATTTTCCTTTGGAAAATGTATATAAGCATCACATCCAAAAACTATAAGATGCTTAAGAGATTATTTCTTACAAGTTCATGCCTTGTGCAAAGTCTTTTTAAGAAATGTTGATGAGGGTGATTGATTTACTAGATAAAACACAATATCAATTGTCTTTACCTAGAATTATTATCATAAGCCAACACCATTGAGCATGCACCTTGATTTTTCCATTAGCATATTTTTCATATTTTATCCAACCCATTCTATTGAGGTGTGTATGATGTATTCTTCTACCTACCTATATCGCGCTATTTATGTAATTCCTAAAACTCATTCCTACAGCCCCACCATTGTCCATACTCAACACCTTGATTTTCTTCTCTATTTGATTCTCCATGAGATCTTTGAATTATTTAAATTTGTAAAATATATTATATTTACAAAGGAAATAAATCCATGTATTTGGCTAGAAATCATCTATGAACAAGACATAGTACACAAATTTTCCTAGTGATGGAATATGCATAGGTCGAAATAAATCACTATATACTAACTCTAAAATTTCCTTAGCCCTTGTAGCACGTACCGAGAATCTTACCCAACTATATTTATTGTAAATACAATTTTCACATAAATCAAGATCTAAAGTGCAGTCAAACATACCTTTAACCATACCTTTACTATGTAATGATCAAAGGCACTTCTATCCAAGATGACCTAGTCTTTGATGCCACACCATCTTCTTTTTTCCAAAGACAATAGGATTTTTTACTTCTTCACCTCCACCCTTAGGAATAATGGAACTATTAACCCATCACTAAAAGTGTTTCCCAATAGTTTGCATACAGTTCCAATCTAAACTCCCTCAGTAGTAATAATGTTCCTCAAACCATCCTATAACACATATTTCATTAAACTTGGAATTAAATAGTGGATATATAATTTCAAAATAACCAAAAAAGCTAATATTAGTAATGTCATTGTAATAAAAAAAATTCAATTTTAATGAAATATGTGTTCTATAGGTTTCCTTTTCAAACATAGTAGTTACACTTTTATCACTCATCCTGCTTACAAATACTAGGTTTATAGCAAATCCTAGAATGTGTAGAATAATAGGGAGTGACCTAACCCTCCCATCCTTGAAAATCAACTAAATTTAGTTTTCCTCATCTCGTGATCCTAGTTGTTGAGTCATCTCCAAGAAAAATGCCACCTCTATCATAACTTTAATATTCATAAAACCACTCCTTGTGAGGAGTCATATGAAAGGAGGAACCTAAGTCGACCAACCATACATCATGATTTGTATGTTTTCTTGAAGAATCCAAGTACACATCCCCTTATTATTTTGAGGATATTTTCTCTACTTCGAAGGGACAATCATTAGCTCCATTCTGTCTTTCAATGCTTTTGGATCCACAATTCTTCATAAAATGTCCTTATTTTCTACATTTCTAGCATTTCTTTAAAAACAATTATGGATATTTAGATCTACCTCTAGGTTTAGATCTCCCACATGAGGAATTATTCTTATTTCTATCCTATAAATTCCCTCTTGTAGATAAGGTATATGTTCAACTTTATATCACGCTTTCTATGTTTTTCCACCTCATCTCCTATGACAAGAGGAATGTGACCACATCATCAAATCTTAAAGAATTTCCATTACTACAAATGGCTACAACTAAACTACCCCACAAGTATGGTAAAGAGACCAATGTTGGGCTATTTAAGTTGTTCAATAAAACCTTTACTTGTTAATTTGGTTCATAAAATTATGAGTTGTAGAGAGAATATGTGCAGGCAACGAAATGAAGTATAAGTTATCCTACTTACTTGTAAAGCAAAAAAACCATTCTATGGTATAATTAAATATTGAAGAACTACTCCAAGAAATAAATCTCAGATAGTTTTACTCATTCACAAAAATGATGCTAAGTGAAACCAATATTTAATGTATTTTCATATCATGTCATAAATTACTTAACTCATAGATCAATCTTGTCTTATCTTCAATGCTAGTTAGTGAATATTTAAGTTATATGGCATGTAGGAAAGTAAGACACTGATGAATTGTTGGTATGTAGATGGTAGACCTAGGTTTGGAATGAATTTCCCAACAAAACCCATTAGACACCAGTCCTTTCGACAACACTTGCAAGTAGGTGAAGTCTCACCCAAGGCATCTATGGGGGCCTATAGGAAACTAGACAGTTGTATAGTGATGATGGAGATGGAGACCTTACACTATCATTACCATATTTAACATATTATTACTTCTTATCATTCTGAAAAATAAACTAAGGTATACCCTTATTCTGTACAATAAACTTATCCTTCATACATGCAAAATAACATTAATACGAAAATAGACGAGCCTTCACATAGTGCTCACTTCTCAAAGACATAAAATTACGTTGAAACATATTCTTCCATTAATATTGTGAATTTTGCATTACAATTATTTCCATCGTGACTTGCTAGGCTATATTAGTTCTCATTCCAATGCAAGGTTATCCAAATAAGACTCAAAACATACATGCATATCAAAAACCTAAGACATCCATTTTACTTTGTTGTTTTGATCTATTTATAGATTTAAATTTAGGCGCAAGCCAACAAAAAACCATTTAGTGGTAAAATATTACTACGAGTAGTAAACATTACTATTGGAAAAACATTAACAAATAAGCGTAATGGATTTCCCTATAAACTGTCGTACAAGTATGGTAAAGAGAATTTTAACCACCCCTCCAACATTTACCCACTTTCACCAACCTTCCAAGGTAAACATGAGCTAAGGGCTACTATGACCTGAGTCAACCTCCTAAGTACAATTAAAGAACTAGAATCAACAAACCAAAACTTTACTGGCCATCCTTAGGAGTTACAGGACCCTTAGGAGCTAAAAAACCACTCCAGGTGCCCAAACCATGATCTAACTTTCCTTTTCAGTGATCTAGTCTCCTAGTCGCTTTTATGAAAAGGCAAGATAATAGATGTAAACCTCCAGTCATATGGATAATCTTGCCTCCTAGCAACTGCAGTCCATATTTCCTAGTTTTAAGCATGCAACCCTGGAATCTAAGCCACTTTTTAGGGCTACTATCCAGACCTCTGCCAAAAATTTGATAAACCTTTCCAAAATGAGGAATGACACAAGGATAAAGCCATTAATGCAATACTTAGTTAATAACCTTAACTAACCAGATATAACCATGATAGTCGTTTCATCAAACACATTGCGAACATGTAATCTATAGGTCATAAATGCATATATGAACATAGGGGTCTCACACTTATCTTAAAATCATAAAGAAGATCTAATTCCTAATCAAAATTGGATCTTAATATTTTTTTCATCCATCTTGATGCATTTGGAGTGGAAAAAGTAGAGGAATCAACTCACCAAACTGTTTTTACCAATGGGACCCAGTTGGCAAAATGTGGTCTGAAACCTTACAAGAGTGTTTTGAGGCATCAAATGACGTTTTTTTAGAATAAAAATCTACCTCTTAAGTGTAGCACCTTTTCATTCTATTCTACACACAAAAATATTTCCAACGACGCAAGAATCACATCAAATGGAGTTTGTACGCAAAAGTTATGCCACTCATAAGTTAACCTTCCTGTTTTCACACCTATAGTTTGGGAGGATGCCGCATCAGCCTCCATTATTCATGGAAAATGGGCTAGCCACATGCTTTTTATGTAGAATACTATAGAAGATTCTATTTTGTAACTCTAGTTAAGAGTTGATGTAGTCAAACTTAACCACTAGTAGGCTATCAGGCTGTGTTATAACCGGGCCACTAGGAGGAAGAGGCATTCCATTCTTTCAAGAGCATCGTGTTCCATAATTTAGCAAAGATAGCCAAGAGAGATAGGAGGTAGAGTACACATAGAGTATTTGTACATTGTAGTAGCCCACAGACCACATACATTACTTCTTTGTATTTGCAGCCACATTTCCAGACAGAGAAAGAGAGGGAAGTGGCCTCACCTTCTAGTTGGGTTTTCTGCCGAAAGGGTTTCCCAGAGAGAATATCTTATGAATTATGTGTGTGAACTAATTTTTTCGTTGTCTACTTTTCTGCTTGATTTACTTTTACATGCATGCACTAATTACAGTTAATTTTACAGATCTAGAAATTAAATAAAATTGTAATAGTGTAGAATCTGAGATTTTTAATATAATATTATCATATACGTTGTGATGAACTCTCCAAAGGAATATCCATGGCAGTTTATAGATCATGCCCTCTCACAATAGCTGCAATAACATATATTAGGTCATGAATTCAATAACCATTCATTTACCAATCAAAACATGTTAATAGCCATAACTAGAATATGTCATGGAATCATGCTTATAACCAACATATAACCAAAATAATAACAATGATAGAACAATCATAAAAGCCACATAATAAAAAGAATAAATATTCATGAAATACAAGAGGAAAGAGCTCTTATTAACATATGAAAAATCCAACCACTTCAGGGTCTTCCACTTACCACTCGGCCATAGATTGGGTTGAATCAAATCTTTCTTTCATCCGATCACCCTTGTGTTATATTCCAAGCATGAATGTGGGACTCACAACAAAACAATCAAGGATTCCTCGGTATTTACCACAATCCAAAAAAAATCATTCAAGGTACTCCTCAGCTTGAAACAAGAACCTATACAACCATTCTTTACCATAATCCCATCATTGCCGGTCAAGGGATTCCTAGGCCCAAACGAAAAAACATACACTAACGGGATTTACTGCAATCCTACTAAAACCGGTCAAGGGATCACTAGGCCCTAAACAAGTTTGTATGCCTTCAAATTTATTCACCAATACCTAAAGGAATTTTCCTGTCTCCACCCTCAAGCTTTACTGAAATCCCGCAAAAACTAGTCAATGGATTCCTAGGCTCTTGGGAATTTCCTGAGACCACCTCACCTAGTTCAAAAACCATTTGACAATCTAAACCTCAACCAAATGAAATAAAACCATCAAGCCATGGCTATCCGTAAATGGTGAGGCAAGGTTGAAACCACTGTCACACTTGGAAAAACCCATGCCAATGACAATAAGAGAACCAAATACACACATGCATGATAAAACTAGCAAGGAAATCATACATGCAACTCGATACCTGCAAGAAACCCTGTTGTAGCCACTTGATCCAACTATTCCTTTATTGATCCTTTCTTTCCTTTCCTTTCTTGTCCTTCCTTTTCCTTCCTTTCTCCAATGCTAGATTGCTCTAGGAATGCTCTAAGTGTACAAGAGTTTGACAGAGAGAAATAGAGAGAGAGCTCCAAGATAAAACTAAAAAAAGGTTGTGAACTGATCCTTAGAATACATTTTATTATTAAGGCCTCTATTTTCTTCATTTTCCTCTACTTTTTCTTTAATTCCCTCCTCACATGCAACTTGTGACCTTTCACCTTCTTTTTCTCCTATTTTTCATTATTTTCATAAATAAAATGTCAATTAATGCCTCTTTGCCTTTTCAAAGCCTTTGCCAATGCCTTTTCTAATTTCCTTACCCATACTAAACCCAATGAACACCCACTAGGATGTTTTTCCCAATTATTCAGGTTGGAATACATGTCCCATGACCTTGGTCTTATTTTTCCTTTATTAACTTTATTACATGAACTTTTAACTTAGGGTCATTACAGACCCCTCCTCCTTAGGATAATATTGTCCTCAGTGTTCTTTGACACCTACAACCAACAATATCATTGAATACCAAAACATATTCCCCATGGAGATTTATAACTTAGCTCAATGTAGTATTTACAATGAACCTGTTGAAAAGAAACACCAACATGACAAACATAACAACATGAAAACCATACCTCTTATTGGAGCTTTATAACACAACTCATCGTAGTTTTTACAATAACAACCATATATAAATATATACATATACCAAAACTCCTTTGCCTCAACCGGCAAACAATGAAGGATACATATCCCACATTTGATCAACCATCTCCCATGTAGCATAATAGGGCACAAAGTGCTTCCACTACACTTTAACTTGCTTGATTGCTCAGTTCTAGA
The DNA here is from genome assembly GCA_000404065.3 of Pinus taeda. Lineage (NCBI taxonomy): Eukaryota > Viridiplantae > Streptophyta > Pinopsida > Pinales > Pinaceae > Pinus > Pinus taeda. The sequence continues at coordinate 217,441 of APFE031022303.1, forward strand.
TCATGAGTTGTTTCCACTGCAAAATGCACTAAGGTTTTGGATGGAAATATCCTTCTGGATCCACCTATAATACAGACCAATCAATCACATGATCAACATCTTTCACATATCTTTTAAGAAATGAAACATGGAAAAAGTCATGGACTTTCATTGTTGGAGGTAGTGAAAGTTTGTAGGATACTAGTCCAATCCTCTTAAGGATATCAATAGGAATGCAATATCAAGGTGCCAACTTTGCACATGATCCAATCCCCAAGGATATTTTCTTGGGATGGATGTGCAAGTACACATGTTCCCGAACCTGAAACTCCTTAAACACCCTATTTTGATCTACATAGCTCTTTTGTATGTCTCGTGCTACCTTTAGATTCTTCTTGATTACCTACATTTCATGTTCCATCTCTACCAACATGTCTAGTCTGATCAATACCTTGTTTACTATATCACTCCAACTGATGGGAGTATTACAACTCTGCCCATAAAGTGCCTTAAACAAACTCATCCTTAGTGACTCTTGATACCCATTGTTGTAAGCAAACTCTACTAGTGGTAGATACTGTACCCAATTCCTTTGCTGGTGCATAACATACATTCTCAACTTGTCCTCCAAAATATTTTTGACCCTCTCTATTTGTCAATCTATCTGTTGATGATAAGTTGTAATAAAATCCAATCATGTACCCAAACCTGCAAATAACTCCTTCCAAAACCTAGAAGTGAACTTGGCATCTCTGTTGGATACAATCTTCTTAGGAATACCATGAAATCTCACTATTTGCATGATGAAGACTTGTGCTACTTCACTACCTAAATAAGTAGACTTCACTGGAATAAAATGAGCTACCTTATTCAACTTTTCAATGACAACCATGATGGAATCATGCTTTCTAGATGTCCTTGACAAACCTGTAATGAAGTCCATGGAAATGACCCCCCATTTCCACTCTGGATTAGAATTGGTTGTATTAAACCATATGGATGGTTACACTCTGCTTTTACCTGTTGAAAATCAAAATACCTGGCGATGAACTCAACTATCTCTTTCTTCAAGTTTGTATAATAGTAGAACTTATTAACCATTGTCAATATCTTCTAATATCCTGGATGACCTAAATATGATTTAACATGAAATTCTATCAAGATAAGCTTCTTGATTTCATTGTTGTCTCACGCATAGATCCTATCCCTAAATCTAACCAAAACAACCATCATGAAATGATATTCTGCATCTTGTTCACTTATATCCTATTATTTTGGCATGTGCCTAAGCTTCCTATACTTGTAATCTTGTTGTCCTACCTATAAGATCTGATCCTATAAATATGTCCCATATGAACTCATAGTTGCTATATGATTTACTTGCACTCTTATGCTAAGGGCATGTGCAACCTTGTTCTCCTTTCTTTTAATGTATCTAATCTCAAATTCAAACTCACTAAGTGTGGCCAACCATATGTCTTGCCTAACATTCATACTAGGTTGTTCAAATAAGTATCTCAGCCCATTGTGATCACTCATCAACACAAACCCCTACTAAGAATATAATTCTTTCACATCTTCAATGCATGAATGATCTCTTCCAACTCAAGATCATGAGTCACATAGTTCTGCTCATGCTCATTCAATTTCCTTAACTCATAATATACCACTTATCCATCTTACATCAGGGCTCCACCAAGTCCTCTCTTGCAAGCATCTGTACATACCATAAACTCTTTATATGGATCTTCAGTCTTCAAAATTGGAGCATTTGTAAGCAACTACTTCAACTGCTCAAAACTAGTTGCACATTCCTCTGTGTTGAGAATTCAATAGGGCAATGTATATGCTAATTATCTTAAATTGATAATTGTATGTGTTTCCCTTTTACTTATTATCTTTGATCTTTCTTATTCCAATGTGCAATACATCAAACAACTACCAAAATAGTAAAAATAATGACACAATATATAGGTTGCAAGCCAGGGCCAAAACCCCTCCTCTTGAGGGGAAACCTTGTAAAATATATTCTTATCTTTCAATTGATGAATACTGTGACCTAGACTCAGTCAAATACCCTCTGTTAGCCTCCTATACCAATAGGTTTCATCTTTCATGATTGTCTTGATCGAACTATGGAATATGTTCAACCTTCTTTCTTGAGCAAAGGTGTTCCATATTCTTGGAAAACCAAAAAATCAAAAAAGTTAAAAAATGTAAAGAGGGTCTACCCTAAAATAAAAATCAAAGGATAAGAAAAATAAAGTGGTCAAAAAAAGAAGTGAAAGAAATGAACCCCAAGCAAAAAACAGACCAAGGAAAGTGTGCAAATCCAAATGCCACTACTACTTCATTTTTGTAATAAGACAATTGTGTGCAGCTTGTCCAACCTTTGCCACAATT
>APFE031022303.1:220358-265501 GCA_000404065.3 Pinus taeda
TACTAATTTCCCACAAAGTACTAAGGTATTTGGAGATCAAAGGGGCTCAAGGCATTTCCTTGACCTCTGGAGGGACCAGACCCTTGGCCTAATGATCAAAAAGACCTAAGTACTTAAGATAATCCATCATTATAATCTTCCATCTTTAACTTTGTCCTAAGTAAAATCCTATTTTACTTAGGAAACTCATGCAAAATTCCATAAAAATCCCTCAAGATAAATTGCTATTCTAAGTTTAAGTGTTGAAGATAAAATATTGCAATTTACTTCAGAAGTTATCACTTTCTTAGATGTGCAAAAATATTTTTAGTTTCCTTGTCCTTTGCCATATTTTACATTTAACTCTATCATACTAAATCCCTAATAAAATACGTTATCCTTAAGTATATAACTCCATTTTTATAAATATCCCAAAACCCTTATATTATATAGTTTAACCAAAGTAATTATTTTCCCAAAAATTCATTAAAATCCCCGCTTTATAAGCCCTTTGGTTAAAATTATCATTATATTATAATCCCGCCCTTATGGTAATTAAATAATATTTGCTTGTTACCATATAAATAAAAATATATATAAAAAAACTTTAAACATGCCATACGTATGTTTAAATACAAAAATATGAATAAAATTTCTGAAACGTTTCGTGCCACCGTGGTTTGTCCACCTGGCAATCCCCGCCCCGACTGCAAGTAAAACTCAGTGTTCTTTGTTTTTCGCTGAAATAGTGATAAAAAATCATCACTGAGTCCTTCCCAGAGGTTTTAAAACTATGTAATTGCTCCCTGAACCAACAAATTGTGCCAACTTCCTTCATGTTTTAGAAATCCCGCCCGGCCTGTGAGTAAAACCAAAAACCTCCATTTTGAATCCACAAGAACCAAAATGGAGGTGTCGACAGCTCTGAATATTACTCCACTGAATGCTCCTCACCGTGAATTGGAATATTTACCTTTGATAGATGAAGATTTCCAAATTAAAGACCTGAATTTTGATGAAAGTCCCCTATTGAGCTATTGTCGCTGCAGAGAAGAATACTCAAAGGGGCACGATATTATAGGGTTGTGGGAATCCAATCTCCCAAGATATCTCATTCCTTCAGTCATTTATTTCCCAGAAATCATCCATTTTTGCCATTCTAACTATGTTCTAACTCAAAGAGCTATAATATCCCCTGACAAGAGTGTTCTTTTCCCCATTACTCCCCAAGCTATCAATATGATGCTCCATTTTTAACCTGGTCAAAACCTCACTCCCTTGTCCATTGGGGAATTGCTTGAAAAATCTACTCGGTTGTCCCCTGAAGAGGTAATCAGAAGATCACATCCTTGGATAAAAGGTCTTAATACTAGTCATAAGATTTGTTTACTCCAAGATTGTTATCAAATCTATTCAAACAGAGGTTAGAAAGCATAACAGCTAAAGAGTATCAGTGGTTAAAGAGTATCAATGGTTAAAGTGTATCAGGTAAAAGTCAGTGAAAGTTAAAACGAAGTTACAGAGCAGTCAAAGGTAGACAGTAAAAGTGAATACAGAAGGCAGTAAAATGGTAAAAAGAGATGATAATACTTTCACCAATATTGAGGTTTGTCTAAAGTGAAAGTAAACAGTCAAAAGAGCAAGAAAGTAAAAAGATGAAAAAACATAACAAGAAGGAACATTTTTGCAGAAATTGCATATTTTAGTCATAGTTTTGCAGAAAATATTGTGATCAATCCAAGATGAATTTTACAAAAATGGAGTTTTATGTTCTTAAGAGGGCCATCTACAAAAAATTCTCTCACTTTTCTAACAACCATTATGGTTTTGGAAATATTAAACAATGTTGGAAAGCACTTTTTGCAGAAAATTTCAGTTTAAGTCATCATTTTGTAGAGAGTATTTTGGCCAATCGAAAATACTTCATACAAAACGGAAGGCGGCTTTTGTTCTTAAGATACCCATCTACAAAAACATATATCAGTTTTTTCACAGTGATTTTATAATGAGAGATACATGCGCATATTTACAGGCCATTTTTCAGACTCTGTAAACTCTGTTTTACACATATTGTTTACAAAGACTATTATGCATAGCTGGAGAGGAATTTTTGGAAAATGAAAGAGGTTTATCTCACCAACATATTGATCTACAATAACCTCTTTCACTGTTTACATATCTATTACGGATTGAGAAATACAAAAATATCATTGGACCCCAAGTTTGCAAAATTGTTGGAGCAGATTGCACAAAGAAAGGAAACAGTTAGTGACTTGGATGCCTCATCATCAACTAAGAGTTGGATCAAATTCGAATTCTTCTCTTTGTCATCACCTATCCATACAAAATAGTGCCAAATAGATGCATTAGTTTGAGTCTCCTTTAATTAAGTTCTATTTATGTAAATAGTTGGAGAGATTTGTGAACCAATTTTGATATTTGTTTCAAGATATTTTAGTTTAGAATTGGTATAAATACTCCACTCTTGGAATCATTGAAAGGGGATTCCATTACTTGGCTGTAACATTGAAACTTCAGAATAAAAGCGCTTGGAGAAATTTTTCGTGGCTTGGCTGGATGAGGATTTAAAGCACAGGACTTGTTGCATGATTCATGTGTTGGACGGCAGTTCAATAAGTGTTTCTACCCTTTCTCTGAAATTTTATATCATTCTATAATATCATCATATCCATTTATGAATAATTCGCATAAGAGATTGGAACATAATTTTCTTAATTGTACTCTGTTTCCAAATGCTATTATTCTTGATGTTTTCCTCTAAATTAGTTATAAGCATGAATTCTTAAATGCTCTTGCTTCAAAAATCATGAGAAATTAGTCAGTTACGACTACCTCTCATGGAAATGGTCATACGTTTGAATGACTTACTTAACGGAGTTGAATCCCAAAAATGATATCTAATATAATGCACTGCGTAATCCCCCATACTTAAAAATTTAAACACTGTTGGATACTATAACAAAGGATTCTTCATTGCTCTTTGTTTGTATTCATTTCATTTCTTTCTTTTGGACATGGTGAAAGACTCTTAGTTTCCTTTCATCCCTTCAAATTCATCCCATCCACTTTAAATTTTAAGGATTGTTCTCTGTCTAGCTATCTTGCCCTGTAATACCATCTTGTGCTTAGAATAGAAATCCAGTAAAGCCATCCTTTGACTCCATAGCCCAATGGACTGAAAGCTCTCAATCTTGCCCTTAGTTTGTGGATTCCACCATTTTCCCAAAACAAACTCTTGAATCTATAACTAGCCTAAAACCTTTCAAGAACAAAGATAAATCATAAAGAGAGAGCCCTCTCTGGATGCAGAGTGGCTAGATTCTGCATCTAAAAGGTTGGTTTGTGGTTACCTCGGGTATACTTTCCTCTTACACAACTTCTAGGAAAACCTGAGTGATAACACCCTCCAAGATCAATTCTTCCTTGGCCTCCTGCTGAAATATATTCGACCTCCCAGTAGATCCGAAATTCTTCTCCCCAGCAGTTGCTCCAACTATTGTTGCTTCTCTAAGAGACTTCGAACTCCCTCTAACTACCTTCCCCTTGACCTCTCTTTCCTTGGCTAGAGTCCTAGGGCTAGTAAGATTCCCTAAGAGACCTTTGCTTGCCTTCCTTCTCTTTTTCTTCCAAAATAGAACCTCAAACTAGCCCAACGCAAAAACCCTAACTTCACACTTCCAGAAGAATGGAGAGAGACCAAAAAACTTCAACTTCTTCATCCTTATCTTCTTCGCACTTCCTTCTTCGAATTTATTCTTCTGCCTTCTTCACATAAGAGATGAGTGAATGAATGATCCAAATGGACAACAAGTCCCTCTTATATATAGGCTCCTTCAAGGGTGGACGTGACTTTTCATGTAGGTCGACTTGACAGCTCATTGGGCCGACTTGATCTTGGAGGTATTTTAACACTTTCAAGATAAAATAGCTTTTCTTTTACAATTTACAATGGTCCCATATATGGCTCTTCCATATATGACAATGACTCTTATACCTAGGACAAACCCTAGAAGCACTCAATGGGTGCTTTACCTATAAAATAAAAGAACTGGTGCATGAAACCCATGCTCCAATAATAATAACTTCTTTTTCATTTTATCTATACAATAATACATTTCATACTAATGAATATCGAACCTAGTTACACGTTTTCAACACTTCCTCTTAACTAGGGAGGTATTCATAAGAGGTACATGGCCATTCTCAATATAAAGAGATCTCATAAGAAGATTCAGAATGGTAACCCATTTGTCTAGCATTATAATAACTAACATTGTCACATAACAAGACCTTGACTAACAACTCTATCTCTCCACAATATCAGAGCACAATGTTGGCGAGACCAATGATGTATAGGCACCATCATCATTGTCTCTCCAAGGAACATACCCCACCAGGGTGTTCACAGAGTATGACCTCCCATTGGACTATTTTTATCTTAGGTAGCTAATTCTCTAAGAATATCGGTCCATGACTACTCCTATCTTCAATTCCCTACCACATTCTCAAAGAGTATCAAATGCCAGATGGTTACCCAATCCTACATTATTTCTTCCCAAGTGAATACAATAATGTTATGTCTATCTCGCCCTCTCAATTAGGGAGGAAAAATAAACCAAACCAAGCTTGTCCCTTAAGTATACAAGCTTCTTGTTTGGAAGTGATTTCTTCAATATGTCATATACCTGCTCATCAGTGGACATATACCATAGCTGCAACACACCATTTTGTACTAACTCTCGCATATAGTGATAATTGTTGTTGATATGATTTTTCTTCCCATGAAACACTTGGTCCTTAGAAAAATGAATACAATTAGTGTTATCATAATGTATCATAGGGTTCATTAGTCCTTCAAACAAGTTAGATAGCAGCTTACTTAACCAAACTACTTCCCTACTAACTTCGCATGTTGCAAAATATTTAACTTGAGCACTACTTAAAGCAACGATGTCTTACTTTTTGCTCATCCATGAGACCATAGAGGATCCTAGACTAAAATATCCTCCCATAGTGCTTATTCCATCTTGTTCACTACCTTCCTAGTCAGAATCAATATAACCACTCAATTCAACATCATTCCTTCTATCATATTTCAAGCAGTAATTGATGGCTCCTCGTAGATATCTCAGAATATATTTGGTTGTTATCCAGTGATCATGCTTCGGATCTACTTGGAACTGACTGAGTACATTTACTGCAAAACATATGTCTGATGGAGTATTCACCAAGTACATCAATGAGCCAACTAGTTGTATATATCTAGAAGGATCCACAAGACTTGATTCATAACTCCTTAGTCTTTTCAAGTTTGTGATCATCAGAGTGGCCATAGTTTTACAGTCCATCATGTCGAACTTCTTCAGTATCCTGATCACATACTTTCCTTGACCCAAATAGATTTCATTAGGTTCTTACTAGAATTCTAGTCCTAGATAGTAATGCATCAACCCAGGATCCTTCATGTCAAATTCTACTGCCAATTGTTTCTTACATTCTTCAATTCAACCTTCTACACTTGTCAAGAGAAGATCATCTACATATAGAAGAATAATGCAAGTTCATTGCTTACAACCTTAACATAGAGGTTTGAGTCAGCAAAGCTTTTCATGAATCCTAATATCTATAGGTATGCATCCATCCTAGCATACGATGCCCTCGGTGCTTTCTTGAGGCCATATAATTCTTTCTTTAATTTGCAAACATATGTCTTCCTATATTTGATTTTGAATCCCAAGGGTTGTTCTATGTAGACTTCTTCATCTATAGTTCCATTCATAAATGTAGTCTTGACATCCATTTTGTGGATGTTCCCTGCCATTGATGCTGCCAGACAGACTAATGATTGAATCGTTGTATATCTTTTTGTTGGAGAAAATGTTTCTTCATAATCGATGCCTTCAAGTTGAGAGAACCCTCTTGCCACAAATCTTGCTTTATACTTATATATGCTTCTATTAGCTGCATGCTTGATCTTATAGATCCATTTGGAAATAACTACACATTTGTCTTCAGGCCTAGGTATGATCTCCCAAACTCCATTCTTCATTATAGATTGATATTCTTCATTCATGACATATTTCCATTCTCGATTTCCTACAACCTCTTCAAAGATTGATGGTTTTGCTACTATTAATTTAGTCATGTATGCAGCATACCTAGAATATCTCTTGGTTTTTTTACTTTCTATAAATGATCCTTGAGCTGCCCCATGACCTTCTACATCAAGTAGTGTAAACTTAAACCAGTTAGATATTTTCCTTGTTTCTTGAATGACCAAAGGTTGAATAGGTTCACTAGGTCATTCTTCCTCATGGTGAAATCCTTCTCCTTCCTTGTCAACTTCTTCCTCACATGAAGTTCTTTGTGATCAAAATATATAGAAATTTATTTTGATTTATTGAATTCTACGCTCTCATCAAATATGACTTCATGACTAAATTCAATGTGATGTCCATATTTCATATAGATTCTATAGGCTTTCAATGAGTTACTAGACCCGACAAATATACCTTTCACACTAGACGGATCCAACATCTTTCTTTTGTCCTTTAGTATATGAATATACACAGGACATCCAAATATTTAGAGATGATCGAAATACGACTTCTTCCCAGTGAACACTTCTTCTAAAGTCTTGTTGTCTATAGATTTGTGAGGACATCAATTTAGTATGTAGATTTTTGTCTTCATTGCCTCACCCCACAAAAACTTAGGTACATATTGATCATGTAACATTGATTTTACACTTTATTCAATGGATAAGTTCTTTCTTTCTGCAACTCCATTTTGTTTGGGATTGTATGGAACTATCATCTCCCTCTTAATCCCAGATTCCTTACAGAATGTTATAATCTCTTTGGATGTATATTCTCCTCCATTATCAAATCTTAGTATCTTGATTATTCTTTTTGTAAGGTTCTCCACTTTAGCTTTGAAATCTTGTAATTTAGTAAATACTGCATCCTTGTTTTTCTTTAAGTAAACCAACGTATTTCTTGAGTGATCATCTATGAATGTGACATAATAAAGATGTCCTCCAAGTGATTTTGGAGTCATAGGGCCACACACATCAAATTGAATGAGTTCCAAGATTTATTTTGACCATGAAGCACTACTTCCAAATGGTCTCTTAGTATTTTTTCCCAATGCACATCCTTTGTAGACACCTTCATGATCATCCTTTAGATTTGGTATCCCATATACTATGGAATTTAGAGTTGGAAGTATCTTGAAATGTAAATGACCAAACCTTCGGTGCCAAAGTTCACATGGACTAATCTCAGTGTGGACTAGGGCATGGCTTACAAGAGATATTAATCTATAGAGCCTTCCTTCTCCGATTCCATCACTTTTGTTGTTGGAAATAATGCTAAGAGGGTGGGTGAATCAATATTAGCAAGTCAATAATTTTTCCATTTCCATAATTAGAATTATATACGCTACTTGATTAAGGGAACTCACGTGTACACACAATTGTGTTTAAGGCAACAAGTGTATATCCAACAAACTTATGATTCAGTTAATTCATCATATGTTGGTTTTTAATCAGTGCATCAAAACTTCATTAACCATATAAACAGTAACCAAGTGTAGTAAAAACAAAACAGACCATCAAACATAAGAAACACACATGAATACCAAGAAGTAAGGTGGAAACCCAATGTGGGACAAAAACCACCTGTTGCTGCCTTCTTTTAATATAAGAAAAACCTGTTTACAATCTTGTATTGGTGCAAAATCATACCAATACACAGGCACCCACCTTCATAAGGCTACAACATTCTCTCGTTCTCCAGCGCCTACTAGAAGGGAGCTACAACCCCCTGGCTCTTGTACTAGCTGATCTATTTACTAGTACGTAGGCACCGGCCTAATAAAGGCTCCAACCTTCACTCATTTTCCAGCTACTACTAGAGGGGAGCTCCAACCCCCTGGCTCTTGTATTGGCCGATATTTTTACTAGTATGTAGGCACTGGCCTATAGAAGGCTACGACCTTCTCTCTTCCTCCAGGGACCACATTTCATAAATTTTCAGATTGGACCCATCAACAACATTGAAGCTCAAAATCAATCACCATTGCAATACAACCATTGCATTAACCAATCATTGAATACTCTATCATCAATCCCTCAATCACCCAACAACTAAATCACTGAGGCCCTATCATCAAAACACAGTCACCAGAACACAGAGTAGAACCCAAAACTCTGCAACAACCACTAGAACCAACTGTAAATTCAGATATCATATTTCATACTGTATACGCTACTCTGATGAGCCAAAAAAACATGTATATGCACTTTTACCAAAGCGAACCCGCATACATATATGAAAATACTAACCTAAAAACTTCACAGCTATTTCATAATTTAGTCATACCTAGATATACATCAAGTTAACTTGTGAGGATAAAAAAACACTTCTAAACATCTTATGAGTACCAACACATTTCCACACATCATCAGCAGATTGTAACCATCATCAAAGAGAGCAGATAATTGACTAAACCATATTAGACCCCTTTTCCTGAGTCTATCCCACTGTTTTTCCTTAAACTAACATATACGTGACTGTGCAGCTTCGAACTCACATATATATGTGACTTGTCTTCATGAAACTTGCGTATGAGATTTAGAACACTGAGGTTTCACACTTTCAGCTCCCCCTGAGTCTGTTATGTTTGTACATTGTGCCATGCCACATTTTTCTGACTGTACTTTCTTCTTCTTCCATATTGTTACACAAAAATATCATCACCATGATTATTTGCAGTCAGTATAGGTCTATCATCACTTATACTAGCCTCCTAAGCAAGTCTCAGACCTTAGCTCTTCATGTCAAGCTTTGCAAATGAGAGAAAGACATTGAAAATCAATATTACTCTGGTTCCACACTTTCTTCTACTTTTACCTGCAGACCCGCACCCTTTGTTCATATTACCTGCGTACTTGCATGCTCTCTCTCTAAAGGGGTGGGTGCGTACCCTTGTAAAAGTAAAAAAGGCGCAAGTTTATCCTAAAAAACTCACTTTTGGGTTAATTCTAGATGTTTCTAGAAGGATTTTGACGTGGATTGTTCGCTCCAAGGTGGTTCATGCATCCCAAAAGAAAAGGAGCTAATCCCTTTGAAGGAGGACCTAGTAACTTCCCTCCATTGCACTATAAATTAAGGCATTGGTTCAATTGCTGGAGAGGTTAGAAGCTGAACATTTTGAGGGTAAATGCTGATGGAATTGGGACTTCCTAGTTAAACTTGAGAGGAGAGATCACATACCTTTTGTTTTCATTGGGAAGTGAGTGAAACTTGTCAAAGTAGAGGAGACTTCTTGTCGGACCCTGGGAGGAGCTTGTACAGCATCAAGGCACAGGTTGTAAAGTTCTTCTTCATTTGAATTAATACAATCAGATTCATTTTTCTCAACAAATTGTCTTATATGGTTTGTTTCATAATCTCCTTGATCATTATGATGAATATGCTTTATGATATTGGCTTTTCAGGTGCTATTTAATTTGGTTGCTTGTTTGTGTTTGCAGAATTACACTTCAAGGAAGCTCATTTGGAGCGAGGGAGCGAGGCTTCCACAAAATTGCATTGGACCCAAGGTAGGCCTAAAACACTTGTATGCCTTTGTTTTTAGTTTCATATTTAGAGAAAGATAGTTTTTGATTGGCTTGCTTGTCACTAGATATCTTTAGATACTAGGAAGGTCGATCTTGTCCGCAACCTCGACTCATTCCGTGTGACACCCTATTTTGCTCAAATCTAGTTAATCGAAGCCTCTACAACTCATTTAAGCAATCGATATTGGAGCTCTAGCATTCCTAGGGAGATCAAGGAACCTCCAGTGGAGTTGTCATTGTTTTGAGTTTTGATTTTTATCATCTTTTTTCATTTTTCTTGTTTCGTTTGTGTGAGTGTTGTTTGTTTTATTTCTCTTCATGGTTGGTGGTGTTTCAACACATTTTAGCTTGTAGAAGTTTTATTTCAGTTTTTCATTTTCCTTTCACAAGTGTCACATCCACTTTATTGTTTTGTACCGAAGGTCGTCGTTTCACTGACTCTCCTCGCATATTTGTTTTTCCTTCCTTTCGTTGAGTTTCTACACTTGATTCACATTGATTCATCTATACTTAGTTAGATCTACACTCAAGATCACATCATCACTTAGATCTTCTTGTTTCCCACACCTTCATTGGGCATATCTACACTTTTCTTGGTGAATTTTTACCTTGCCCAGCTTGGCACTGCGCAATCCTAAGGCTCAAGTTGAGAGCTTGACCTCTGAGACTACACAATACACAATACAAGCTAACCCAATTGTGCATTGCGTAGTTCTACAACTTAGCATGCTACTCTTGGCCACTGAGATTGTGCAATGTGAAGTATCTCCTAGTCTTTGCTCAGGCTGAACTGTGCATTGTGCAGTCTCAAGACTCAAGCTACACCCTTGGCTGCTAGGACTACACAATGCATAGTTCCCATAGCCAGTCCCCCCAACTATTAATGGAAATTGCGCAATCCCTCTCAGTAGTTGCCCGATTTGCTGCTTGATCATGCTTTAAAGTTAAATTTGCAAAATATAATGTTTTCTTTCCATGAGTTCCTTTTCTATCCCACATTACCACAATTGTTGAGCACTTCTTTCCAACAGTCATTGTTTCCATGGCACCTAAGAGAGTTACTTCAAAAGATACCACTGAGATTAGTATTGGGGAAGAAGTTGAGCAAATTCTAGTGGACTTGCCAGCGTATGCAGACACCCAACTATCTGTAGAAAATGATTCAGATCTAACATGGCACAAGGTTAAGGAAGATTTTCCACAAGGAGCTTCAAAGAATATCTAGAGGACTGAAAGGTTTACATCAATGTTCAATATCCAAGATTACATAGGATTGCATGCACGTATCCAGCCTTCCCATGTGCACATGTCATCAACTTATAGTCCAGGGAAGGAAAGAAGCTACAAGATGGAAGCGGATGCCGTTGTTATGAAAGTGACTTTAGCAAGTGAGGAAAAGAGGAAACAAAGGTTACATAGAGAAGAACAGAGTAAGAGAGAAGCACAATAAAGTAGAATGGAGGAAGAGAAGAAGAAACAAGAAGAAGAAGAAAGGTAATGCACAATTGCAGTAGAAACAATGTAGAAGCAATCCGAAGAGCAGGAATAGAATCGACCAACAGCAGAGGAGAAGAGAGAATAGATGAAGGATAAGGAGCTTGCTCAACAGATTGAAGCACTGATTGAGATCAATAATATGGAGGTGGAATTGGAGCCACAGAATGAAGATGTTGACCTGATGCCAAGTGCACCACAGGTCATAGTTCAGTCTCCACCACCTCTAGTAGCAGATTCATCTCCAATTGAGGAAGAGGAAATTGTTCCTGTAGAAAATCTGTGATAGGTTAACCCGATAATGCAATATAAATCAAAGAAGAATACTATAACCTACTTCTACCATCAATTTACGGAAGCTTAAAGATCGAGCTGAACAATATAACCAGAAGAAAAGAATGAATGGCACAATACACATGAAAATACTTTGGGGAAAGCCTCAACTAAAAACCCCACACTATTGTATTATCATACATGGTGGAAATACATAGGAATTATACAAAGCCTTAGGTCTCAGTAAAATCCTCACAAATACTCACAGTCAATCTGGTCTTCTCTCCAGCCTTCCTCTCTACCCTCCAAGCTCCTATTTCCTTGCGATTTTCCTTGTGGATGATTAACCTATTACCAAGTGGAAAATCAAGCCTTCAAAACTGTGCAATCCTCAAGGATGAATCCTTGACTGCATGCATGAGTTTTCTCCATGAGAAAACACATACAACTAATAGTACACTATCCTTGAACATTATTCTCAACTAGGTCTTTCTGAGAATAGACATGCATGATTTTTTGATGAGGGAATCTTCAGTTAACTAGAGTAGCACTAATTGAGTGCATTAATGCATCAACTAACTATTAACTCACTATTAGTTCCTCAAACAGTTTGGAACTATTTTAACCAGACTTAACTCAGTAAAATGAGTTAAATAATTACAATTGAATCTTATTTCCTTAATTTAAGGGATAACTCTTGCATGACTTCAGAAAGACTTCTAACATGAATTTCTCCAACTAATTAATTTAAAATAAATTAATTTATTATTTCCAAGTAGTTGTTAAGACTAAATTTGATTTTAATTCACAATTTAATTCAAGGACAAATTAAATTGGAATATTCTTGTTGCCATATTTCAAAACTCCCTCTCAACAAGAAAGGGATTATTTGCTACCCTAATCGTGTCTCTATGGAACTCGAATTCACACTTTGACAATTCCTTTGTCAAAATGTCAGCATCTTGCTCCTCTATCGAAATATACTACAACAACATGATCCTCCTCGCTACACAGTCCCTGATATGATAATACGGATGTTGATGTGCTTGGACCTATCATGAAATATTGGATTCTTAGACAGTTTGATACAACTCTGATTATCACAATAGATCATAGTTGGATCCGTCCTCTGATCAAACAAACCAACTAGGATTTTCCGCATCCAGATGGCCTCACATGCTGCTTGAATTGCAACCATGTATTTTTCCTCTACCGAGTTAAGTGCAACCAACCTTTGTTTCCTACTGTACCAAGAAACTGCCACTGACCCAAGGTTGAAAATACCTCCTTATGTGCTCTTCTGATCTGATGGACTCCCTGCCCAATATGCATCAGTGAAGCCTTGTAGCTTCACTCCCTTTGTCTGTATGTACCATAATCTATACTGATATGTGCCTCTAAGGTATCTTAATGCATGCTTTGCTGCCTTCCAAAACATCTTGGTAGGCTGAACCATCACTTGACTTAGCTGGTTCACCACATAACACAAATCTCGTTGTGTGTTCATTAATTACATCGGTGAACCCATAAGCTGCCTATACACAGTAGCCTCTACCACTTCTCTTGAAGTAGAAACCCCCTTCCTCTAGTTACCTTCTAGAGGAGTTTGCATGGGCTTGCACTTCGCCATGTGGAATCCATGGAGTATCTCATTGGCATACTTCCCTAAGACACGAACAACTCCCCATCCTATGAAAAGCCATGGGAAACAAATATTTCCTTATGCTTCTCCACACTACCATCAACAACTTGCTTTACCTTGTAAAGCCAAATGGAAATCACAATTTACTTGTTCTCCGGTCTCGAAGCCACGTCCCAAACACTGTTACGAACTATGGAGTCATACACCTCCACCATAGAGTCAACCCAAATCGGCTGCTGCACTACTTCCTCAAAAGAAGATGGCTCGGTCTCAACACATTCCCCAACAAGGGCCATGTATCCAGTGTACCTCTTAGGTGACCTCCTCTGTCTGTGCTAAGAAGATGGTGCTACCACATTCTCTCTCACATCCTCCAATAATTTGCCAGCTTCTCTTGTGTGCTTCCATCCATCTTTGTAAGAATCTACTTAAATGGATTTCTCCACTCCTGGAACCTCTGCATGTGGCTATTGTGCATCAATCTGAGGCTCCTCCTCATTAGGAACCAACAGTTCCTCCACAGCATGTAGTTGGAGCTCCCTCTCAAGGGAAACTCACATGGCCTTCTTCTCATCAAACTTGAGATCTCCGTGAACCATTTTCCTCTGACTGGTAGGCAAGTATAATAAATAGTTGTGAGGTGTATTAGTGTACCCCATAAATATCCCTAACTCTTCTCTCAACTCAAGCTTCTTCCATGCATCCTTTTTCACATGGCAATATACCTATGAGCCAAAGATCCTGAAGTGTATTCATCCCAAGTATGCGATGCAGGCTTCTATTGTGCAAATACACCACTGTGTTACATGCCTCAGCCCGCAAGTGAAGTGGTAGGCCTTGGTCATGTAGCATTGCCCATGCTGCCTCTACAATAGTTTTGTTCTTCCTCCCAGCCACCCCATTCTGTTGTGGGGTATGAGGTGTCGTCAACTCTTGTTTAATTCTTTCTATTGCACAGAAGTCCTTAAACTCTTGAGAGACATATTATCCACCGTTGTCACTTCTCAAGGCCTTGATGTTCTTCGCAGACTCTTTCTTGACCTTAGATTTGAACTCACAAAACTTTGTGAAACTTTGGTCCTTCTTTTGCATGAAATAAATCCAGCGTTTATGAGAATAGTTATCAATGAAAATGACATAATACCTTTGCTTTGTTGTGGATGTCGTCAAGAATGGTCCACACAAATTAGTATAAACTTTCTCTATGATAGCCTCTGCTCGACTTTCTCGATCATGAAGGAAGACTTGGTGTACTTTCCCAAGTTACAACCTTTGCATGTGTCAACTTGCTCAATTTTACCTTTGGGAAGTCCTGTAGATATCTGCTACATTATGTTCAAAGCCCCATGATGCAAAGGGTCCAATTGCTTGTGCCACAACTCGCCAATGCCTTGGATTTGCATCAATTCTACTTTTGTACTCAATGTTGAACAATCATCTACCTCTAGTTTATAAAGATTCATCACCTGAATCCCTATCCTCTTGGTTTGACCCGTGGCTATGTGTCTTATGAATGTCTTTCCTTTACTAAAGACAACATCGTAGCCTTTGTCCTCCAACATCGTGACCGATACCAAGTTCTTCTTCAGTCCAGGCACATACATCACATCTATCAAGGTGAGAGGAGCTCCATGCTCCCTTTGAAAAGCAACTGTGTCCACTCCTAAAACACTATACCTTCCATCGTCACCCATATCTATGTGAATCTTGAGGTCTTTCTCCTCCAAGGCACTAAATAATTTCTTATCATCGGTCATGTGGAATGATTCTCCACTGTCAAGATACCAAATACAACCCATGATCGATGAAGCCATGCATGCGATGAGGGTAAAGTCCATTTCGAACTGAGAGGCTAATGCCTCACCTTCCAATCCTTTCGAGGATCCCTTCTTGGACTTCTTCGATGGGAAATTAGTCGCATAATGTCCCATCTTGTGACAATTAAAGCATCTTACTTTAGACATGTCACCCTTCTTCCCTCCATGAGAAGAATTCGATTTGAAATGGGAAGCCTTCCCCTTCCCTTTGCTTGCCTTACTTTCTAAGGCCATATTTTCTTCATCATCATTCTTGGATGAAGAACCATCTCGTGTGCTCCTCCTGATCTCCTCCTGCATAAGATACGACCATAGTCGTTCCCAATCTAACAGTTTCTCCCTTCCATTCACAGAGTCCTGGTAGCCATTCCAACTCTTTGGAAGGTCAAGGAGAGCGAGGCTCACCATATCATCATCAACAGTAGTTATTTCCACACTTTCAAGCTCATCTCTATAGGTGGTGAGCTTGTTCAGATATGTGGAAGTAGTATCACGCTTCTCCATCTTGATTCTTCAAAGCTTGTCCTTGAGCGCCGATTTCCTCTAGTCACTACTGTTCTGGTAGAGGTCCTTCAATGTGTTCCACATTGAAAATGGAGTATCCTTCCCATGGAGACTTGAGACAATATGGTCTTGAACTCCCTCAAGGATGATCTGTCTCGCCTTCACCACAGACTTCTTCCACTCAGCCAATTATTGTGCATTAGTTGAAACTGGCTTTGGGATTTCTTGATCAATGAATTCCTTCAAGCCATTGTCTTCTAATACAACCTCCATTCTATCTTTCCATGCTATGTAATTCGAGCTACCTTTCAAAGCATACTCGAGTCTCAAGCCATAGAACATCATTGGCCAACTTTGAAGTATGATATGAATTTGATTTTCACCTGCAACCCCGAACTTCAAAATTTGAATTCTCTTCTCAGTATACTATTCACAGCTCCGATACCATGTAGAAAATCTGTGATAGGTAACCTGATAATGCAATATAAATCAAAGAAGAATATTATAACCTACTTCTACTATCAATTTGTGGAAGCTTAAAGATCGAGCTGAACAATATAACTAGAAGAAGAAGAATCAATGACACAATACACATGAAAATACTTTGGGGTAAGCCTCAACTAAAAAGCCCACACTATTGTATTATCATACATGGTGGAGATACATAGGAATTGTACAAAGCCTTAGCTCTCAGAGCTAGCCAGCTCTTAGTACAATCCTCATAGATGCTCACTGGTAATCTTGGCTTCTCTCCAACTTTCCTCTTTTCCCTCCAAGCTCCTATTTCCTTACGCTATTCCTTGTGGATGATTAGCCTATTACCGGGTGGAAAATAAAGCCTTCAAAACTATGCAATCCTCAAGGATGAATCCTTGATTGCATGCATGAGTTTTCTTCATGAGAAACACATGCAACTAATACTACACTGTCCTTGAACATTAATCTCAACTGGGTATTTCTCAGAATAGACATGCATGAGTTTCTGATGAGGGAATCTTCAGTTAACTAAAGTAGCAATATTTGAGTGCATTAATGCATCAACTGACTGTTAACTCACTATTATTTCCTAAAACAGTTTGGAACTAATTTAATTGGACTTAACTCAGTAAACTAAGTTAACTAATGACAACTCAAATATAAATCAATATTATCTCCTTAATTTAAGGGATAACTCATGACTTCAAAAAGACTTCTAACTTGAATTTCTCCAACTAATTATTTTAAAATAAATTACTTAATTATTTTCAAGTAGCTGTTAAGACTAAATTCGATTTTAATTCACAATTTAATTCAAGGACAAATTAAATTGGAATATTTTTGTTTCCATGTTTCAACAGTTCCTCTTGATAATGATTTGGTAATGGGCTTGTACAATCTATCGTATGATGAAATAAAAAATAAGATTTTTCAAACACAAAGAAAACATTTTCGGAATGACCTCGAATTGCCTACATTCATTAGAGAAAGGATGATAGTGGTGAACACCAGGAAGGAACCAAATTCCATTGTCAAAGCTAGCTAGGCCTTCGTAGGTGAAACATGATCAAGCACTCAATATTTGATGGCACTAAATTCGATTTTAATTCACAATTTAATTCAAGGACAAATTAAATTGGAATATTTTTGTTTCCATGTTTCAACAGTCCCTCTTGATAATGATTTGGTAATGGGCTTGTACAATTTATCGTATGATGAAATAAAAAATAAGATTTTTCAAACACAAAGAAAACATTTTCGGAATGACCTCGAATTGCCTACATTCATTAGAGAAAGGATGATAGTGGTGAACACCAGGAAGGAACCAAATTCCATTGTCAAAGCTAGCTAGGCCTTCGTAGGTGAAACATGATCAAGCACTCAATATTTGATGGCTGAGAATAAGAAATTGGCACATATCTTACTGGTTGCCCGACAAGAGATAGAATAGCTCCACACAACAACATAAAACATAGTCTCTGCATAGATCTACTTGAAGGAAATGAGAGGACCGATACTTGGTGAAGTATCAACATTTTGAGAGACCATGCAGGACCTCTATGAGGAGCTCATAACCATACATAACTCAATTTTTCAGTTGCATGGTCTTCAGTAACAGGGTAGAGACATTGTCAAAACTCTTAATAATGTATAAGATGCCATATTTTCCTTGCAGGAATGGATGATGCGATGCAAAGGGGACTGCTTAACTTACCAATGAAAATGAAGCCATTGGAAGAGATGGATAAAGAAAGAGTTCAAATATTGATTCAGAACAACAAAGTAGCTTGCCTTATGCATTGGAAATATTCATTCCTCATATGTATGATTATACAATAGTTTGAATTTCATGGTGAAGAAACACATGATCCCATCACTTGGCTCGCTCACCGAAGCCAAATTCAAACACCAAGCTAGGTAGGAGATCAAAGAGTACTTGGAGAAGCTTAGACAGATTGCCACCAAGGAGGATTTGGAGATGAACAGACATAACATGCAAAATTACATCAGTGGTCCTGTCCAGATTAGAACAATGTTTCTCTTTCTAAAGAAGAATGTTAAAACTGGCTCCAAGTCATTGTACTAAGATGTTATGGAGGCTAGAGTCCACTTCCAGCTAGACACCATTACGACCAATATGTGACTGAGAAGCATCAAGTGGAAGTTATTGAGCTATAGATTCCCCAAACTCAAGCATCATAGTGTTTTGTCTTGTTAGGATGTCAAGATGTCTCTACCCTATTTTATCCTATATGGGTATGAGTGTAAATTATAATATTATTTGTAATTATGTTGTAAGTGAAATTACAATTGTCAATATTGGAATATGAATATTCATGATGTAATGTAATGACTCATTTTGTAAAGAAGTTGAAGATTCATGAGGGTAGTCCAAAGGTCATAAAGGGGAGTTGAAGAGTCACCCCCTCTTATTACAAATAGAACCTCATAATTCATGCAATGAAATTTTGGGAGCCAAGCTTTTGGATAGGCTTAGGCTTAGAAGGATCTTGGGAGTATTGTGAAGAGCCTTGGCTTCTCCATAGTGTAGAGCGAGTATACTTCTTTGGAGGAGCAGGTGTAGTTAACTTTAATTTTCCACTATTGGGGCTAGTGGTCTGTCAATGGTGTATGTATGAATGGAACTTTCACTTATGATAAAATTAGAGCTGACACGCTTTCATGCATATGTTGTGAATATAGTAGGACTATTCTTGTTGTATTTGAAATGTATGTTATTTAACTTACACTTATTCTTATGAACTATTTCGTTTGCATTTTTATCAATTTTGTTAAATGTGCGTTGTTGTACTAATTCATCACTTTAACTTGTGGATTATTCCACATCTTAGCTTGTGATGTCATTACACTAGTGTGTTCCTTTCAAGCTGTGTACTATTACAGGCTTCCAAGGGATGCACTTCCTTTTCCCTTCTTGTGTTGGAACCTTTATCCATCACACTTGACTTTTCGCAGGGTCACACACTTGTTGTCACCAAAGTTACCGTACTCCACTCTGTGCATTTTTGCAGTCAAGGAATAACATTACCACCCAATTTCGGGACTCCTACTCCAAATGGTGCAAGGTCTAGTTTGGATTTCATATCGCGGAGATGCCTGAATGTTGGTGGGTCGAGCACGTTAACACCACCAAAACAATTAATTTTGGAATTCCTCATTTGTCCACATTTTCTCATTTTGGTGGAAATTTAGGTGGTGAATTGGTCAGTTTTATTTACTAACATGAAATTATATTGAGAAAAGTCCTTTGTTTCTAACAAACACACACACACACACACACACACACACACACACACATATATATATATATAATGATGATGATGATGCTGATGATAATGATGATGATCTCTTTATAAGGTTGATTTAAGTTTAAACTATATTCTTGAAGCTTTGTGAATTCTCTCTCTTTCCCATATAATTTAAACTTAAATCAACATTATAAGAAGATTAAATTTGATCATAAACCCATTTCTCATCTAATGGCTAGGATCTCTACAAGTTTTAACAACCCTAATGAGGGGTGAAATTGTA
This sequence comes from Pinus taeda, assembly GCA_000404065.3. NCBI lineage: Eukaryota > Viridiplantae > Streptophyta > Pinopsida > Pinales > Pinaceae > Pinus > Pinus taeda. The sequence continues at coordinate 239,743 of APFE031022303.1, forward strand.
ATTCATAGACACCCCTTTTACCATCATTTTCCATACAAAAATAATTTGTTTTGTCCACTTTCATTCATTCTTACCTTATTATTCATTATAACTATAGTGATTGGATTTAGTGGTTGTTATCAGGAAATCTAGTGTCCATGCAGAGCTTCTAGTCCCACTAAGACAGGTAGCTATCTTAGAAACAAACAAACTAAAGTTACTTGCGATTTCCTTTATGAGAAGTAGATGAGAGATAATCAGAGAGTACCAACCTCAGTCTTTCGCTTGGCTCCTTGCTTGTTTCCTCTCTCCTTTGACAGATATTTGCCGCTTCTCCCTTGCTTACCCCACTCCAAAGAGCACCTGTAAAGTCAAAACACCATAGTACCATCAAAGCACCAAGATCTACAATCATAAAAAATATAGGACCAGATATATATTGACCACACAAACACATATATCAACTCAAACATACAAGAATGTGGAGGAAAACTCAAATAGTTGTATTGATAGAAAGAGTAGATGAGAGGATTACAACCCATTGATCTGACCCAGTGTCATCCTCCAAGCGTGAAAGCCCTTCTTCACCTCATGAAAAGCTTAGATCACCCAACACTACGATGTCCCACAACGAAACCAATAGCACTTCTTTACAAAAATACAAGATTCCAGCCTCTGGATATCTAGGATGAGGGATCCATATATAGATGTTTGCAAGTGGGTGAGTCAGCTTCAGGGATTGTGATTAGTGTCATTTCTCTGATAGTTCTCAATTCCACTTGGAGATTTCATGATCTCTTACTCATCCCTGGGCGAATTCAGAGAGGCAAGTGTCACAGGAGAAGTTTCTGGAAGATTCCATGATCATCCACCTTGTAAACTATCTCTGCCATTTGTCTACTCTCGCTCATTGCACCCTATAGAAGGGATTTTTAGTATGCATTGCACTTTTTTCATGTGGTAGGTGAGATGCGTCGCACCCTTAGCACTGAGCAGTCTGTATGGTCCAGTTTTGACCAGTTCTGAGCAATTTTTCATGGAGAACTTCTGGGAGATGATGTAATCAGTTGACCTTGCTCCTTTAGGGTATGAAGCAACATTTTTAGGGACTTAGAAGCCCTTGGTTTATGGACATGTGATTTGTGTTACAGTGCCCAAATATGTCTATAACAGTTGCCCCCTAAAGCATGAGGTCGTAAATCTTTTTGATGTCGGGTGAAATGCTTTATCATGAGGATTCGAGGTTTTTCGAACTGGAAGGCAACCTGTAATAAGATACAATACAATACATTATCTTCATAATATTTTAATGATCTAGCTGAGGCGGGCATTCCCATGCTCAACTTTATAAATTCATTCTCATGTACATAGGATAGACAACCGTCTGTGTGGCAGACTGATGATTCTGGTAGAGCCATCATCCGTTGGCTTGGATGATTATCTGTGTAGCAATGATGTACATTTGATGTATTTATTTTCCTGAATATAACGTAGCCCGGATGGATGAAACTACATATGGGGTCTTCAAACTCGTTCAATCTTCGCCCGAAGTATAAGTCGATCCATGTGAAAAGATGTCTTGGAGTCAAACATGGAAAGACATCACCTGATTACCATTCAATTATGTAAGTTGTTAACAGGTGCGAGAGGACTCACCGATAATGATGATGACCCTCAAGGTACGACAATACAATTCACGTGGTGTGAAAATGGGACTTGGCGTCGAACACCATGCAAAATCTTTCGGTCGAAGGCGATTGATGTAAACCTTTCACCGGAAGTGAGAAACTTGCCATTGAGGCATGCAAGCTTCAAAGTACTGAAAGGGTTGTTCCTAGGTAGACTTCTTGGATAATGAGCTGATGTTGACAAGAAGTGACCCATCGTAGGAGGGCATTAATGAACCCCACATCTACGGCACGAAACAGACAAAATTATTTTGTGGAGGTGAAAACGATCTGATGATACAACGTTCAGGGTGGTGGTCATGAAAGAATGAAGCATGAAGGTATTGTAGCGGATGAGACACAAGCTAGGTTGGTGAATTCTCTGAGAAACTTCTCTTGAACATATCGGTGACACTGAAGTGGATTGGTAGTGTTAACCCCAAAAATGGATGGTACGGTGGACCAATGGTAATATGACTGGTGAACGGAATAACCCAACTTGACTCAATCATGGCGATGGAGTGAAAGTGTCATGTTCAAGAGCGACTTGCTACCAATAAAGTTTCTTCAAGTTTTCTTCCCAATTTTTCCCCAGTCATTGCTGACTAGTACCTCTTTATTTTTTCAAGCTTGAGGAGGATAACATATGCTTGTTCTATAATTTTCCCTTCAGGAAAACCCATCACTATGTTTTAACAAGCCTAGCGACAGTGAAACTCATTCTTGTCTGTAGGGACAAGTTTTTCACTATTGTTTTAACGAGTTTAACAAAAAAGATAACTCGGTCCTTTTTCAATTTTAGAGAGTCTGAAAAGGGGTGGAAAGGAAACTCCAGTAATCCTTTTTCATCATATAATCCCTTAAGTCTGAAAAAAGTATAAAATAATACGAAAGGGATGAATTTTCAATACTTTAAAGAGCCGAAGAAGACAACGGCTCGATCGTTTTGTGAAATGATCCCTCAGGTCCAAAAAGATTAAAATCTAGAGGAGGGATAGCACTTCCGATCGTTTTAACGATCTGGAGAGGCCAATTACTCGACAATATTTTCATATTTTACGAGTCAGATGAAAAGAGCTTAAACGAGACTCGTTTTTTGAGGAACGAGTGATATTTTTGGGTAGTAGCTGGTTCCAGGTAAGGTTTGAAACTTTTCAATCATGGCAGTGTAAAGAATATGGCTAACAAAATCACTCGTCACAGTTGTTCCTCAAAAGGGGTAAACAATCAAATGGAGGCATATGATCAGCTAAAAACAGAGTGGAGGTGATGGTAAGAACATGACCAAGGCTCAAAAGTTGATGATAATGCATTCGCAATGGTTATTTATTGGAGGTTGGTTCATTTTTTAATGAGTTTAAACTCTGATGGAACATATGCTCATTGCTTAGGTTTAATTTTTAACGAGCTTGAACTTTGCGTAAAACTGCTCGTGATAATGGTCATTGATATTCGATTCACCGTTAACACTATGTTATTTTGACGGTCGTACTACCTGTTCAATTGCTCCATCAAGCTGATTAGAAATGAGAATACATGCTCAAAAAATGAGTTAAAGCACTAATAATCTACTCGAATTACGTGAAAAGTAACTTAAAAGTAGTTTTTACCCCTCGTTTTACCATTTCATTTGAACTTGGGTTTGTTGGAGCTCTGGAGGTGTTTTTCCCCTTGATTTTCATCAGTTCATTCTGGGAGATTCCATGGACGATTTTCGGCGCCGTCTGGACTAGGTAGGAGCTAAACCTGAGCTCTTCAATTGCATTCTTTCCTTTTTGAATTCTGAGCATGTTTTCCTGCTTTTTTGAGCCTCTAGGGTTTTAACAATTCGTTCTGCCCCCATTGCACCTAGTATACATCAAAAGGTGTGATGCATACTAGATTGGCCATTGGCTAGTAAGTATTTATCTCACCCAATACACAGCTAGGGTGCGATGGGCGCAAGGAGGAAAATTTTTGCACTAATTTTTCATGGAAATTTTTCCTGTTTTTTTCCAAATCAAGATCCTAATTCTTCTCTTGTTTGTTTTTCAAAGATTCATCGGAGAAAAATGGTTGTTACATGGCATGAACATGAGCATGAAGAAGAGGACATGGTTGCCTTACATGATCCGGGTACGGTAACTGCATTGCGGAACTGTGGTTTGCTCAAGTTCTTCCACATATCTAGCATGAGGCAACAAATCAACTTGTTGCAATATTTCCTTGATGCATGGGATCCTACTGACCAAGTGTTCCATATCAGAGGCAAATCCATCCCCTTGACTTTTGAGGACATCTACTTTTTGACTAGTTTATCGAGGCGTGGTGCCCCTCTTTCACTATCAGGTTCCGCCCGTGGGGGCGAATCCGTGAGGGATTATATTCGTCGATACTGTAGAGAAGGATCTTAGCCGAGCAGGGATGGCAAGATCAATATCCGAGATGTCACTGACAAGTCCTTGAGGACTATTTTATTCACCTTTGCTAGATTGGCTGGTAGCGTTGCCCTTCACTTGGCCAACAGGTCCTATATGCAGTACGCCTTGGAATGTCTTGAACCAAAGGTATTCAACTAGTGCGATGCAGTACGCCTTGGAATGTCTTGAACCAAAGGTATTCAACTAGTGCGATGCAGTACTTACGGTGATCAAAGAAAAACTTACCAAGGTGAAAAATGGAAGATCCAAGAACTGGCTATGGTTCTATTTTGACCGCTTTCGCCTTGGAGAAGATTCCACTGATGCAACCACAGTACATTTCACTTGGTTTTCCACCATCGACTGAGCCACGGATGCAGCGATGGGTTGACCTTATGACCCGACATGCTGGTCAGTTGCAGGTTTCTTTCGCTGATGCCTTTTTCGAGTGGTTCAACCGTCAGTAGATGGTTTATGTCGAGTGTCCGTATGCTGGTATGGATTTCCGGGGTGACCCAGATTTGGCACTGTCGGCTGCCGAGCAGTGGGGTGTCATAGGTAAAAATATCTGACCATATCCTGTTTATTGCTTTGATAATGTTCTTGTTCTTTCTTTTATCAAGACTAATTAGAACTCATGTGCTCATGCAGATATCGGACCAGTACAACCAACAGTGCGCCTAAGAGTAGTAGCTATCATTCCAGCAGGAGAGGCTGTAGGGAGGGTTGTCCTTCACGACCTGGATGTGACCAAGACTCTTGCGGTGTTGTAGGATTACATAGAGGGTCTCACCCTTGGTATCCTAGATGTGAGGACCAACGAGCTGGCTCTGAGATTATAGCGACATACCACTGGCGTGTTGAGTCGATGGACTAGGCTTTTATGCATGATTGCATAGGTAGTGACTTGTTATCACCAGCACCATTAGACTATGGTGCTCCCTAGAATTTTGAGTTTTTGGGTCATATGACCGATTTTGTCTTGGACACAAAACACTATGTGCAAACTATAAATAGTTATATATATATTTTGGATTTTTGGAGCTTTATTTTGGTTAAGTTATATGATCCTGATGCAAATATTGATGAAATGCTTTTCTTTTATAAATGTTGCAAATTTCTATCTAACAAATAATTTGCTAATGAATCTGTTAATGTCTTTAAGTTTCTAGAAATGTGTTGATATTGAATAGAATTAAACTGCCTTTCCAAAATCTTGACCCTTAGGAACATATGATAGATAGTTGGATTTTGCACGGAATAGATGCCAGTAAGCTGTAGAATGATGAGTTGTGAGTCTAGCCTGACAACAAGTCAGTGTATGCCATGCACGATGCCATCGGAGAGGAGCTCCATCAACGCGTTGTATTCAGCGATGTTGTTCGTCGATCGACCAATACGTACCCCTCTGAAACTCACCAACTCACCGCTTGGATCAAAGATGGCCCAGGTTACAAAAGATTGGTTCTACGAACTACGAATCGCTCTGTTGGCGTATCCAACAAATGACTCCAATAGGTTTGACATCTGCAACAAATGAAAAAGTGGATTACCTAACCAAAACGATCACTCTTAGCGAAACCAAAATGTAACAAAAGCATATGAAGAGGTTACTACATCGAGTCAAGCATAGTAATGCTTAAGGTACAACCCATTTCAGGGTTGCGACAGTGGAATCCCATCATAATCTACTAGCTCATAGGCTCCTTTTCCTAATACACACTTAACAATATAGGGGCCCATCCATAAAGACTAGAACTTATCTGTTCCAAATTTATCGGACTCCTGGTTGTAAAATAAGACCAGGTCACCTTCTGAGAAGACACGAGGTTTGAAATTCCTGTCAAACTAATCCTTGACTCATTTCTTATGCGCTTCTTTAGCCAAGGTGGGATGATGACGTGTTTCACTCAGTTGGATTAATGCCAAGAAACGAGCCTCCTCTTCTGATGTTGTGGGGAGATGGTCCACAACGAGCTTGAGGGACGAGATTTCGCACTGAACTGGTAAGATCTCTTCGAGGCCATACACCAGCTGAAAGGGTGTAAACCCAGTCGCATTCCTCACCGATGTCCGGTATGCCCACAAGGCTAAGTATAGGATTAGGTGCCAACTCCATTTATGGACTCCAATCATCCTTTGCAGCATGCGTTTCAGGACTTTGTTGGTTGCCTCAACTTGCCCATTAGCTTGTGGATAATACAGAGTAGAGCTGTCATGAGACAATCCTAATTTGGCTACCAACTCAACCATCATGTGATTACGGAAATGTGATCCATGATCTATGACTATAGCTTGTGGAACACCGAACCTGGATACTACATGATTGAAAAAAAAAAGGAGAAACCGTTTCGCCACTGTTGTTTAATGTAGGCATTGCCTCGGCCCATTTCGTAACATAGTCAACTCCGACTATGATATACCCATGCCCCAGCCGAGGTGGGGTTACATGTCATGAAACCTATGCCCCATTTGGCGAATGGCCCAACAAAAACTACTAGCTGCAGTGGTGCGAGTGATATTCTGGTTCTGCGGTCTAAGATTTGACAAGCATGGAAACTTCTGACTATGGCTATGAAATCTTTGAACATTGTTGTCCAGAAGTATCCTGCTCGTAAAATATTTTGTGTCATAGCATAACCAAATTGATGCCTCCCACATGCGCTTGAATGAAAATCATTCAGGACTTTTTCGGCCTCCTCATGGGTCAGGCACCTTCGCTGAACTGTATCGATACCACGACGGTAAAGTGTATCACCGATGATCATGTAGTATTTTTCTTGGTATTGAGTACGTCGTTGTTCTAAGCGAGAGGTATTAGACCTATATGTTTGTGTCTAGAGATAGATGAATATATCCCCATACCACGGATCGCTTGAAGATATCAGAAACAAAGATTCATCCATGATTGTTGATTTGACTTTGAATCGTTGGAAGACGATGGGAAGTCACATAGTAATTCCGTGAAAACAAGGGCTTTCTTTGATTTGGATTTTACGAATTCCAGATTTCGAATATTTGCCCCCAAGCAACTGTCGCGACAAGATATAAGTCATGGGGTTGCAATCTGACAAAATGGTAGTTTTTCAAAAGAGGACATATTGTCGAAATCTCTGTACTGCTTGAACAGCTGCAAGAGCTAGCTTTTCAACATAGGAGTACTTACTTTCTGTATCATTTAAGTTTCGACTTAAATAATAGACAGTATGTTAAATTCCATTGTCTTCTTGAACTAAAACCATTGCGATGGTTGTATCCGCTGCAGCCAAATACAGGTTAAAGATTTTTGATAATCAGGAGCATACATTAATGATGCTTTTATTAGGGATTCCTTTAGAGCATCAAAGGAAGCTTGCGCAACCTGATCCCAATTGAAGGGTACTTCTTTTTTCAACAGACGCGTATAACCTTTAGCAAGTTCGCATAATTTGGAATGAACCTCCTTAGAAAGTTTGCTTTCCCTTGGAGTTTCTGAATCTGAAGCAAATTTGAAAGTGGAGGAAAATCGATGATTGCCTGAACCTTACACGGGTCGAGACGATCCCATCATTTGAGACTACAAAGCTATGTAAACAACTAGAACCGACACAAGACACACATTTTTGTGGATTGAGTCGTATCTTGTAGTGTCAGCAACGTAGAAATATTGCTCTCAAATGTTGCGGATGATTGGTTTGCTTTCGTGAATGAGCCGAAAGATTGTTGAGGTATGGTTGAATGATGTTTTTGATTTCATGGAAGGCATAATTCATTGTCCTATGAAAGGTTGCCCCTACATTCTTTAAACCAAAAGGTAGCCTACGGTATGCAAATGTGCCCCACAGACAAATAAATGCAGTCTTTGACTAGTCTTGTGGGTGGATATTTATTTGATTATACCCAGAAAATCCATCCATAAATGAAAAGACTTCACATCCGGCACGTTCATCAATTATTTGGTCGATGAAGGGTGTAGGGTAGTTGTCTTTTGGACAAGATTGAATTACATCCCTATAATCGACGCACAGTCTAATCTTTCCTTGATTTTTCATCACGGGAACAATGTTCGATACCTAATCGGTTAGAGGAACCGGGTAAATGAAACCAGCATGGATAAATTTTTCAACTTCTACCTTGATGGCAGTGGCTTTCTTTGGGTGCACTTGGCGAAGCCGGTTTCGTACTGGTTTGACATCTGGATATATCTTAATTTCGTGTTCAACTATGCTCGAGTTAATGCCTTGCATTTCTTCATATGACCATGCAAAGACATCTCTGAACTCGTAAAAGAGAGCATAATATACTTCCAGTTTTGAAGAAGAACAATATTTGCTGACATGAATATTCTCCACAACATCTAGTTTGGTCGAGATATTTATGGCGATAGTTTCTTCAATATTGGACAGGTTTCGCTTGGAATCCATTGTATTTACAGTATTTGATAGGAAATAAAAAACTGAAGGATGATTAAGGTCACTGGAACAATCTTCTTCATAATCTAGAAGATGGGAACGATGGTGGTAATCTTCCCATGGTGCCCCCTCTATCATCATTGACTGAATAATTCCTTCATCTGTAGAACTTACATGCGACCAAGGATCTGAAGAGGTACCATATTCCTTAGACCTATCTATCCAAACACGATTTGGGTTTGCCTCCCATGCCGAAAGCCTTGATTGCTACAATATTTCTATTGGGCTTGGAGGCAATACTTGGTGATGATCCATTCTGACATCGTGTTCGAAAATATTCTGAATAGAAGATACCATATTGTAGGTTCCCACCGCGGCCACTTCCGCCAGATTGTTTGGAGGCGGTATGGTAAAAGTACCCATCAATGTAGGGTCTTTTAGTAGGCCTACTCTGATATTTTGAAGCAACTCATAGCTTTCGTGGATCATCGGAATGCTTCCCGTAACTTGTGAACTGTTGGGGAGAAAGGTTTGTTGGTTGACGATTAGAAGTTGCCATGCTTGTCAAATCTTCGATCGAAGAACCATAATACCACTCGCACCTCTGCAACCAGTAGTTGCTGTTGGGCCATTCGCCAAATGGGGCATAGATTTCATGACATGTAACCCCACCTCGGCTGGGGGCATGGGTATATCATAGTCACAGTTGACTATTTTACGAAAAGGTTTGTTGGTCAATGATTAGAACTCCGGTCTAGGAGCACAAGGTATTTTGTCATAGAGCGTGCCAGAATGAGTATAAATCAAGTCTAGATATTGTGCACAAGCAATGACTTGCTCTTCAGTGACGACCCCTCCCTTTTCCACATCTTCCATAATAGAAGGTAACAATGACTTAATAAACCATTTAGCTAGCAGCTAATCAGGAACATATTTTTTTACCATTCTAGTGGTTGTCGTTTGTTTGAAATTGGTGAGAAGTTCTGCTCATGTTTCGTACCTTATTGGTAACTGAAAATGGGTTAAAAAGGTTGTGGCAAAGGTGCTAAAGTTATCGAATGAATCTCTAGGCAATTCGATGTACCATTTTATTGTCGGACCAGTTAACGTTCGCTGAAAAAGGCGAAGCCTAATCAAATCATCATTGAGAGTGTTGGTCGAACAACACAGATGAAAGGTCATCACATGATTCGATGGATCTTCACCCGGATCTCCATTGAACTTAGGAATATTTGATAGAAGTTTATAAGGAATTGTCGGCCACCAAGGGGAATAAGCAATTGGATAGTTTGTTAGCCGATCTAGATCCGGTAACTCTAAAGTCGCCACGAATGGCAACTGTCGATTCAGGTTCGGCGAAGCATACCTAGGATAAGATGGGATCGCCTGAGCAGTAGGTCTTCGCATACCAGCATAATGTATTTGATGCTGGTAACTTTGGTAAGGTTGATAGGCATAACCATTATGATACGATTGATGTTTACCGTTTTGAATATACGGCTGCCCATTACCCGCAAAGCTTTGTTGCTTAGGTCCTCGGTAAGCTTGTTGGAATTGCGGTTGTTGATATTGTACTAGCCATGGTTGTGAAGCCATTTGTTGTTGTCCAATCTTGGTTGTTTTACCAAGATGAGGGGTAATAGTACCCGTTTGAGCCTGGGTCACTCCAGTTAAGGAGCCATTAATCGATGATTGTGGTTGTGTCATGGAGACAAGAGGTTGTTGTATTATGACCTAAGAAACTTGAGGTTGGCATACAATACGTAGCACTTGTACTTGCGGCACCGTCACAATAGCCGGTGTAGTGGGTATATTCAACACAGGTAGACTTGGTTGCATTGAGTATACAACTCTTGGTTGTTGAGGCAGTATTGGCACCCAACCACTGGATGTAATTCTAGCATGACCTGAATTCTGTTTTGAACTCTCATATGGTTGTTCTCGCGGAGGGAACAATGAAAGGGCATATTGCCCCCCATATGGCAGCAATCCAGTGCTCAAAGGAAAGATTGGTCTTTGGGGACTGGATTTCCCAAATTGATACTGTTGTGAAGGATCAATTTGCTGAGACTCAACATAAGAGATTCCAAATATTATTCCAGATGAAAAAATGGGAACAGACCATACTGTCGAAATAGTCCCTGGATGGACTCCATCTAGCGGTTGAGAGCTAGTTGGGATAGATGGTACACCAGCGAACATTGTTGGAGTGGCAACAGGAGGTTCTGTTGTTGCTGTGTCAGATGACACAGTCCTGGATGTCGATGGTTGTTCAAACATATCGAGTCTATCCAAAATATTTCCTAGCGATTCTACAGGAAATTGCGATGAAGGAAGACTAACTTCTGACGAAGAAGGATATAGGGTGATCCCAACTCCAAAATGCGATGGAGTACTGGATGGAAGATCCTCCACAATCTCTTCTATAGCAATCAATCCAGGTGGGAGAGGTAGACCATCAGGTCCGTAAAAAATTTCTGGTGCTGAAGAAGGTATAGACTCTGTAGTGACAGATGTTGGAGGGATAACACCTTCCGAATCAGCTATAGATGGATCTGGTTCAGGAATAGAAGTGTTTACCCTTACACTAGGATCAGTTCTAATGTCCTCTTGTGACTGCGGAACTTCTTCTGTAGAGGCAGGGATACTAGAAATGGTTGGAGTAACTGGAGTCTCTGAGGATGTTGGAACACAAGCTCCAAGCAAACCAGGGGACTTTGATCCAGTTAAACGAGTTCTCTTGGTCCAGAATAATTTTTTTTCCGGAGTCAAAGGCGGTTGACTCATTCATCTCCGCGAACGATGGGGTTTTGATTGACTTTCTTCCACGATTGCAGATTTCTTGATCAACTCAAATTAAAGGGGAAAATGTGATTCCGAATTAAATGAATTTTAGATGCTTTGACACAACTTGCTTTTTCAGTTTTTAAGAGTCAAGAAAAAGCTAAAGATGACTCTGGTCACCTTTGATTTTTAATGAGCCTGAAGCGACAAGTGCTCAGATGGACATTTTCCTTTAAGGAGTCTGAAAAGGAACGAAAGAGACTACTCTAGAAATCTAGACAGAGGGATTACCAAACCAATTGCAAAACTGCAGAATACTTTTACGGTATGGCAGTCAATCTTCCCGAATGCTGTTTTCAGTGCATTGCGATCGATAGGGTGGTAGACACGGCTTCCTAAGGATAAAATATATAGCCTATTGTGGTCTCCTAATATATACTCGACGGTACGTGGGAGCACAAAACCATACTGGCACTTGTTGTCTCAAAGAGGAGGAATCACCCAACCTTTGATGAAAGCGATAGTTACCAGGATCTACGATGCCGGAATATGTCTCTAGCCTAGACTTCTAAATGTTGTGCGTTAGATTCCAAAGCATTTTTATGTTCATTGAATTTATTTTACAGTTGATCTTTCTTAATAAGTTTGCCTTTAAGGTTCACCTCGTGATGTAGGTATACAATTCCTAAATATGTAATCTAAGATGATAAACAATCATTTAATCTTCTTTTTGCAATGAAAATCCTAGCTACTAAAGAAAGAGAAGCGAGATTGTTTCAACATAAAGCAGGGAGCACACACTAGATGCACTGTCCTAAATAAAAATCAATAAGCAGTCTAAATGCAAATGCACATGCATGTATTTTTTTCCCGCTTTCTTAATGTGTGAATGACAAAAAGAATGCTAAGTACAAATCTAAATTATCTTTTCTTTCAAAGCAACAGTACTAACAATTTTCTCTTCAAAATACGAAAGGAAGACAAAGGCGACACTTTCAACTTCAATTTGAAAACTGCTTTCGACACTTGAAATACTATCAATTCAAATCAAATACAAGAGTAACAGTGTAATCGACCATCAAATAGAGTAGGATTCTTTTCTTTGACTGAAAATGACACTTGCGACACTTCCAAATCAAAATATGACTGTTCGATTAAGATACTTCTTTGTAAAGGAGAACTGTAAATGGCGAAAAATACATAAAAACATTTACAATTCTTTAATGGAGGTTGAATAATGCAAAGGAAGGGAGTTTCAATAGTGGTATACTGATCACAGACAATAAAACTCCTGAATAAAGCTGAAGAGAGTGAAGAAAAACCAAAATCTGAAGGCAGAAACAGTCTTATTTGATCATCGCACCTGTAACACAGGGAAACAGGGATGCATCTCACCTATTGCACATGGGAGGTGCGATGCATCCAGATTGCCTAAAGGAGACAGTGCGATGGTCTAGGGACAAGACTTTAACTTGGTTTTTTATCACAATTTGCAGCTTAGTTTAGGGATTTAGGCTGAGATAATGATAGTCAGTAAATACAAAGTGTAGGGGCTGATCTAATGAGGTTACTTGAGCCACCACCAGCAAAATTAGGATGTTTGCAAGTCATATGTTTAGTTCATAAACTAACCTTGATATTGACTGAAGCAATGTTTATCTACTTTGCAGTTGCATAGCAAAAGTAGTTCGAAGGCTAGCTGGCATAACTTCAGGCTCCGTCTGTAGTTTATAAAGTAAACAAACTAGAAACAAGCAAACAAGCTATTCACTCCCCAGTGGAGTCACCATTTTGTTATCGGGAGATCTAGTGTCCATGTAGAGCTTCTAGTCCCACTAAGATGGGTAGCTATCTTAGAAACAAACAAACTAAAGTTACTTGCGATTTCCTTTATGAGAAGTAGATGAGAGAGAAGCACATAGTACCAACCTCAGTCTTTCGCTTAGCTCCTTGCTTGTTTCCTCTCTCCTTTGACAGATCTTTGCCGCTTCTCCCTGTTGCATATCTTGAATTTGAAAGGCACAATAAATTAATTGACAATTTTATCTTGAGGCACCTTCAGACCAGCATCCAAGCGGCCAATCTTGTTGAGTTCTTAGAAACCATATCTGCAAACATTGGATCCACCGTCACGGCATCTACCTGTAGAATTCCTACTGAACCACCTTTCATTCCTACCATTCCTGTGCAGCCTATAATTACTTACTCCGAATCTGCAGCTAATTCCCCTTCTTCATCCCACATTGCTTCTCGTCTGCATACACCTCCTCATACTCCCCATACAGTAGCGACATCCACTCCGCCAACAACACCTAGAGTAAATCCACCTAGAGCAATGGCTGCTCGCTTTGCACCTCTTGCTTTACCTCAACAATTGCATGATATGCTCATGGACTATCAGAGTAAGATTCCTTTATTTGATGGCACTCCTCAAAGTGTGTCCACTCAACAGCACATAGACAAAATGAAAAATTTTTATGATTTATATGAGATTGATGAAGAGGATGTAACTATGCATTTGTTTGTACAAACATTTAGAGGAGAGGTAAGAAAATGGTTCAGACGCTTGGGAGCTAGAAGTATACCTACGTTGGCTGAAATTCAGAAGCAGTTTCTAGATCGTTGGGAACTCAGAAAGGATCCGCTTCAGATCAATGCCGAGTACAATAATATCAAACACAATCATGGTGAGTCTGTCCAAGACTACATTATCAGGTTCAATAAAGTTTATAATGTTATTCCGGATGATTTAAGACCATCTAGAAAATCAGCCCTTCTCAAATTCCCGAATGGCTTTGATCCGGAGATGGCTTATTCATTATGGGATAGAAATCCGCCAACTTTAGAAGATATGCAAAAGATTGCTGTCAATGTTGAGGCAAATCTGAACGACAAGAGAGCACGTTTGAAGGCAGAGAAAAGAGTGACTATAAAGGAAGAATCTACATCATCAGAACCACCTTGGCTTCGTGAGATGTTCAAAAGACTGAACCTTGACAAATCAGAACCGTAGATTCGTAATCCAAATTACCGTGGCCAACAACAACCTCAGTACAGAATTAAGCAGCGTGAAGAGTACAAGAGCCGGTAGCCCAGCAACCAATCAAGACTCCTCTTTTGCATAATTTTGTGAGTCAAGATTTAGATGAAGATGCTGATGTAGTAGGGGACCAAAACCACTTCTTTACTCCTGATGATATGCCTATTTACATCACCGAAGAAGAAGAGTATGGAGAAAGTTCAGGCGCCCAGCAAGATGAAGATTTTATCTTAGCTAATGATGCAGATTTAGATGATTACCAAAGAGGATATTTGAATGCCTTGTCCACTCAACAGAAGCAGTATTCATTAAGAAACTGAGATGTGCCCATCAATCCAATTCAGAAAAGAAAGGAAGCTACAGCACCAAAGACGGATTCACCAATACTACCGAAGAAAGGAAAAGAGACAATTGATCCCACAACTAGCAAGATATCCGCAGCAGAAAGGACAATCAGGCGGCTATAATCAAATATAGGAGAGAGGTTCCGGTCAAAGAAGTCGAAAAAGTTTCAGCATTTAGCTTGGAAAATGAAATTTCCAAATTAAAAATATTTATTCCTTTGACTGAAATCATGAAAAACAGCGGCTACCGAGGTCAAGTCTCTAAAATTATGAATTTTGATCCCATGTTGAACACGGTGAATGTTGAAGATGATCAGCCAGAATTGATTTTTGGACCAGCATTGGATGGTCAGTCCCCTGATAGTGATGTTCCTCCCTTTTATATCAGTTTGAGATTGCATGAATATATTTTTCATAATGCCATGTTTGATTCGGGTGCTTCGCACAATTTGATGCCAAAGGCGATCATGGAGAAGTTGGGGTTAGACATTACCAGAAAATATTATGATTTGTATTCATTTGATTCCAGCCGTGTGAGATGTATCGGGCTCATTAAAGATTTGGTTGTTAGCTTAGACCAAATCCCAGCAAAGAATGTCTTGATGGATGTGGTGGTGGCAGACATTCCTCCACGTTTTGGTATGCTACTTTCAAGATCTTGGGGAGATAAGTTGAAGGGTACTCTACAATTAGACTTTTCTTATGCCACAATTCCAGTCTTTGGTCAACTGAGAAAGCTATATCGAGAGAAAAAGATGAAATACATGATAACTAGCAAAGAGAAGCCAATCAATCATCCTGTAAATTGTGTACATACAGATTTGGAGTCGTTTGTTTTATTTGCTAATAGTTTTAATGATCTAGATAGTCAGTTAGTTCAGGTGGAAGATATACCAGAGATCACCGAAAATTTCAGAGAAATTCTACAAAAGGAAAGAGGAGAAAAGCAAGCTACCATGGAGAAAACAGCTGAAGATAAGGGGCAGCAAACAGAAAAATCAGAGGTAGTACAATTTCAGCACTTGGAGGAGGATGAAGATGGTCTTTGGACCATGGATTTCGATGGCGCAGTAGGTAGTGATGGTGCTGCTATTGGTGTGTGGATTCGAAGTCCTTTTCTGCTCGAGATAAAGTTGCAAGCAAGGTGAGAGTATGTTCCTATAAACTAGCATTTGATTTTTCAAATAATGAGGCGGAATATGAGGCTCTCATTGCTGGCCTAAAAATTCTTAGAAAGCTAAAAGCGAAGAAGATTGTGGTCTATGGTGATTCCGAGTTGGTGATAAAGCAAGTTAAGGGTGAGTTTCAGGCCAAACATCCTCGCATGAGGGCATATCGAAATGCAGTCTTAGATATTTTGAAGTTGTTTTCTAATCATACCTTGACATGTGTGCCTCGCCTACAAAATGGTGTTGCTGATGGACTTGCTAAGGCAGCAAGCAACTTAAAAATTCCAATGAATTCTAGCAACAAATTTGAGATTCATGTGAAGCATCGTCCCACCGTTCCAGACAATCAGCAATGTTGGCAAGTTTTTCAAGATGATGAAGAGATCAATGAGTTTCTGCAAAATGAGGGTAAGTTCAAAGATTCCTCAATAGATACTGAAAATGATGACGGTGATGACAATATACAAGTAAATCAAATGGACGTGCTGCAACTTAAGGACAACATTATTCCTAAGGGATTGATTCCTTTAGAAGAGCTATTTGACCAAGATGATGTGGCCCACAAACTGACATTGAGACCGACTGAAAAGGGTATTGAAGAGGTAAACATTGGGACAGCTGAAAATCCCAAGATGGTTAAGCTATCAAGGTCATTGTCACCAAAGGTAAAAGCTGAATATATGAAAGTGTTGTCTTTATTTTCTGATGTTTTTGCATCGGATTACTCGGATCTTAAAACATATGACACAAGTATCATTCAACATACTATTCCTATTAAGCCAAATCAGAAGCCTTTTCGTCAAAAGTTGAGGAGAATCAATCTGAAACTGCTACCATCAATTGAGAAAGAGGTCAATAGATTGTATAAGTCAGGAATCATTGTGCCTATCCGATCTTCAGATTGGATATCAAACTTGGTGCCCGTAAGGAAGAAGACAGGTGAGATTCGTTTATGCATTGACTTCAGAAATTTGAATAAGGTGTCTCTAAAAGACAATTATCCGCTTCCCAAAATGGATCATATATTGCAGCGAGTAGTTGGAGCATCAAGGATGTCACTACTCGATGGTTATTCAGGATACAATCAGATTTTAGTGCATGAAGATGACCGTGACAAGACAGCATTCACCACTCCATGGGGAACATTTCATTATGCAAAGATGCCTTTTGGTTTGAAAAATGCAGGAGCCACTTTTCAGCGGGCAATGGACGTAGCTTTCGCCAATGAGAAAGATGTATTTTTAGTGGTTTATCTTGATGACTTAACCGTGTTTTCAAATTCTGATGAGGAACATTTGTATCATTTGAAAATTGTTTTCCAAAAGTGCAAAAAAATTGGCATATCGCTGAATCCGAAAAGGAGTCTTTTTGCCATGGATGAGGGCAAACTTCTTGGTCACATCATATCTAAAGACGGCATCCATGTTGATCCTGCACGTGTTGAAGCCATTCAGCAAATTGAATAGCCCCGGAACAAGAAAGAAATTCAGTCCTTCAATGGTAAACTAAATTTTCTGCGTCGCTTCATTCCAAACCTAGCAGAGCATCTTAGAGAGATCACAAGCATGCTCAAGAAGGACAGTCAGGTAAAGTGGACTAAAGAGGCGGTGTTGGGCTAATTTATTGACTAAATTAACACAAGTATTTAATTATCAATCCGGGTTTGTAAAACTTGGAGGCAAATCCACTATATATGGACATCAGGTATAATCAAGTTTAGAAGATAAAATTTGAAAACTAAAGAAGTGCATATTACAAATATAGCCTACAGTAATAATTTCAATTCACCTTGCAATGAAGGAAAGCTGAAATGGCTCTTAACTTAAGAGGTCCAATTTTCCTCAATTATTGCTTGATGAATAGAAATTAGAAACCATGAACTCTCAATAGCTTAAGATGGGAAAATCATCAATGAAGGGAGGCTCTTAACTTAAGAGACCTTTGGTATTTCCCATCATAATTCATTCACCATAATGCTATCAATTGAAGATTGAAAATTCATAAGAAAAACTGCTTGCATGTAATCAAGGAAAAACCTAGTTTCAATCCACCAATTTAACAGAAGGAGTGTTCAACTTGAACACCTTGTTATTCCATCTTACTAAAGTGATGAACAAACTAAGATTCAATAAAATAAATCATCACACATCAGCCATAAACCAATTTGAAGCAAAGCACATCTTAATACATTTGAAACAAAAACTAGTCTATGAAAACTATGAAAATTGAACCAAGAAGTGTATTTAGCTTGGTGTGGGGGCCCTCCACCCTTGCCTTGCACACTTGAAGAAATCTCAGCTACATCAAGTAAATCAACCAAGCATGAACAACAAATTTGAATGAAACAAGTTCTTCAAATTAGCTCCCAACTCAAATTATACAAAAGTTACATACAAATTCCATTCCCAAAAGCCATCAAAGTCTTGGCTTTAAATAGAGGTTTAATGAAACAAACTGATCTATATTATCTCTAACACTCATATCTACTCATATCCACCTATTTAAGTCGAACTCATCTAATTCATCCCAAGAAATATGGTCAATCCCATAAAATCTCAAAACTGCCCTATTTCCTAGGGATTTTCTGGTGACTAGTCATGTTTGACCAACCTTGACCGGGCCTAATAAAGCTTGTTCTAGCCTAACCAAGTGGAGTTAGCTTAGTCCTAGTTACCAAACTGTCCATTCATGCATCAAACTCGAGCCCAAGTGTCCTGCAAACATGTCATCCACATAGCTATTATGGGAATTTCTGATTCAGTCCAAAATTGCACTTGAAACTCAATTTTGATAAAAACTTCTAGAAATTGCGAAATTAAAATTAAACACCTGAATATGCATAAAATACATCAAAATGAGATGGATGTGATTGAAAATGGATGGAAAATATAAGGATTAAGTAGGTTTCCCTAAGCAAAAATAGACCAAAACTGAGGGCCAACATCTCCCCCTTGCTGATCTTCAAGCATGTCCTCATGCTTGCTTCTGCCTTTTGACCTTTTACTTCTCTATGCTGACTGATCTGCTGATGTACTTGTGGCTTTGTCCTATTGAAGATGAAGCTACCTGTAAAAAGGATATCTATGCTCTCATGTACTTCTTCTCTTTTCTTTTGGATGACATTCCTTACCAGTATATCATTCTGGATGAGCAGTGTCAGATGACAAATAAAACTTGAATTTTGCAATATATTCCGACACAGGATTCATGTCTCTCTCAAATTTGCAATATCAATAATTTTACTCAAAGGATCCAACATCCAGCTGCTCTTAGATCTCCCTAAGTGAAGCAAATTTTTTTATGTCTAGGCCTTCACTTTCAATTTAGCCACTTGTTTACCCATGCAATTTGCAAAATATGGGTCAAAAGAACCATTAAAATTTCTCAAGTAAAAATGAATTTGAGAAAATTGTTCGCATGAAGTCTAGTTAGGCTCATTCTGAAGAAAACCCATGTTTTCGTTTTTCAAATTTCATTTTATTTTGCTCAGAAAAAGCAATGAAACATAGTAGCTTCTCAAAATTGAAATGCATCCCTGAGATTGAATGATCATTCAATTTGCAATCAATTTTTCTTCAAATGTTTCTCCAGCATCTTTCTTACCTCTTTTCTAATGCCCTTGACAAAGAGATGAGACCAATCCTCAAAAATATGAACAAAGTTTTGATATAAAAAGATTATAAAAACATAATAAACATGTTTTTATTAAACTTTTTCTTATATTCTATCCTCTGTTTCATCAAAAAAAATTAAAAACTCCTTTGTCTCTGTCTTTGCAACAATATTGTCCCTGTTTTTCACCACTCTACTCTGTTCATGCAAACCAAATATCCATCTTTATACACACTTCTATAAGAAAGAAATTGAACTCTCTTTTGGAAAAGAAATATACAAAAACAAAAGCATATCATAATTCCTCCTTTTGATTTTCGTTTTTTTCTTAAGATTGTTGAATTGAAGCCATTGTATGTGCACTCGTACCTTATATTCAACGAATTGCTTTTCCCATTATGAACCCTGTACATTGTTTTCATTGATCATTTCCATTTTGAAATCAAACTGAAATTCCTGTCATACTGTTTGATAAATTGTAGTTGTAAACTTGGTTGCCATACGTTTTACAAAACTACACAAAGCTCCTTATTTCATGCAACCGAAATATATGAATAGACTCTGCTTTGAATTCCCGTGGAAGATTTTCATGCACCATTGAGTTCATTTCGTTTTGTTTTTAATCTCCAGCTATGTCACCATTTATTGATTGTGCAATTAAGCCCACTGTGTGTAAAAAAAAATTCCTTCACGCAACTAAAACTCTGTTTTTTTTAAAACCCAATCAAAACTTCAACAAAACATTTAAAAAACAGAGCATTTGGCATGCCAAACGTGGTTGAAATGCCAAATTGTTCACATAGGTGTACTTTACTGATCGTTTTGCATGATTTACGTGCTTTACTCAACTCCTTAATTTATGCAGTTACACCTATGAACAAATCTGCTTCCTATCGCATGGTTATTTTCTTTATTAACGCATTGTTGTTCATCTAACCCTCACATTTATTATCTCTGGAATCATGGTGTAGTTTACCTGGCTAATGGCGAGTTCTGAGGATTGTTTAATGGCGCTCCAAATCCCGGTGATCTTTAGAAAAATCCCTAGATTTCCTCATGAACTTCTGTTGCATTTATTAAACATCTTATCTTACCTTCTTTGCCTGCGCACTCTATGGGATTTAATTCGGCATTAAAACTTATGTAGAACTGCCTTACGCCTTAGCTTTGCATTTCTCTTTGCGTTTTTTATGGCTCCAACTTCGTGCATGCGATGAAAGGCTCAATCACTGAGCTGGGTTGCACTTTAATTATGGAAAATACATTACAGAGTTTGTTTAAATGTAGTTTGACCCGTTTTTTACCTTCCAAGTCATTTTCTGTTCTACGTACCTGTAGCTGCCATGCTCAAAACGTTTTGCATTTTTTTCCTGAGCTTCAAAAGGCTGTGATGGGAACAAATTGACGGTTCTAAGCATCAACAGTGGCAAAGTTGTTAAAACGTTTTACTTCCCACAGGGTTTTTTTAAAACGTTTTTACCATTTTTCAAAAGGTTTTTACCTATTTTCGTATTGCTTGCCATGACTTCGTACAGCTAAACAAGGTTTTCACTGTTGTTTTTTTTTAAAATATGTTTGACTGTTTTCTTATTACCTTTGTTGTGCTCTGGCTGGAATGCAACGTGGTTTTTTTCTCTGTTTTTTTAAAACGTTTTGACCCATTGACTATAGTTGTAGCTCTACATAATTCTCTACAACTCACAGCAGCTCTACGTTTTACCCATTCCACTGTTTGGTTACATAAATTGTACAGCTGCTTGCATCATTTAATCACATTGTGGTTGTCTTTGCCTTGCCAATGCGTCATCCGTTGAAGTGGTTGAATGCACCATCCATGCAAATGTATAATGGTTTGCGTGCATCATAATTCTGCTTGCGTACTTGCTACTACCCACGATTTTTACCTCAGCATAATATGAACCATGTATTCTGAAATTACATTGTTTCTATGGTGGCAAGTTCATTGTAATTATATGAAATCATTTCCTTGTTTTCCATTTTCCGTGGAAACCTGGGCAACACCACCATTATGTACAAGAATATTGTCTTTAATACATTTCAAAATGGACGGGTCTTTGTTTTATTTTCATTCAAAATGCACATATGATGTTGTACTTCCTTTCAAAAATGTGCATATATTTCCTTATGAAATATTGCTTTCCTTATTCCCTTTGTGCATGTATTTATCATTTCAATTTGCACTTATTCCATATGTATTGCAATGTATTTCCTTAATTTTAAAATGACCATTTTTAGGTCATGTTTAAAATTGTTTCCATAGGACTAATGCTTGCTTTGTTTGTGCAGGTTCAATTTTTTAAATCCTCACTTTGATCCTTTTTGCTTAGAAGAAAAATACTTAGGGTTAGGGTTATGAAATGAATATGAAATGTAGAAAATAAATATAGGTAAATAGAGAATGATATTTAGGGTTATGAAATGTTAGGGTTATGGAATAAATGTACATATGTACATTGGATTAGATATAGGGTAAATGAAAATGTAGAATATAGGATGATGGGTATAGGATGTGGAAAATGTAATGAATATGCATTCAGGTATTAACTCAATTTTAACAAAGTCTAAAAATTTCGACAAAAAATTTAATTTACAAGAGAAAATTTTGGTACTTACGATACTTGTACTTCCCTGATAGTATTGGACGAATGTTATTGTTCTTTAACAATATTGGATGAAGTTGTCTTGATCAAATATCGTAGATAGATAGAGCTTATTTATGCTTTCTATTCTAGCATCCTTCATTGATTCTAGTCCATTGATTGTTGATGTCGTTTCAGGTCCCTCTGCAATTGATTCATGATAACTCAGGTCCCCTCTGTCATGTACATTTTGATGCAATATATACATGTTTTTGCTAACATTTCAGGTCCCTCTGCAATTGATTTCAAAAATATTTCAGGTCCCAACGGCCAACAATACAAGTTTCGTCGTCAATTCAGTTGCACAACTAAGTTTATTTTTGCGAACCTTCCCTCCTTGCTGATGGGAAGACTTGTCCTCAAGTCTTGTTTATTCTGGAGGATGATTCATGCAAACTCAAACTGAAGAAAGGGTAAAACAAAATAGAGAATTCATATTAGCCAAGCAAGTTGGTTTTCCAATATGAATTCGAGTTTGTATTGTGCCACTTTCGTGGATTTTCACAACCAAACTCCTTTATTATTTTTGACCTTTTTTCTATTTTTTCTTTTCTGAATGGATGTGGGGTGTAATGGAGTAGGGAAGTATGAAAACTTACGAAAATAGATTATATTGAAGTCATGAGATAGTAGTAAATCTAGACTTCAACATGCATGGTCGTGGTGCTTAACATACAGTATGGATGATGGATCAAATCATGAACAATATGAATTCAATATGAAAGGCTTCTTTGAAGATTAATGTGACTTGACATGGTATTGAACTTGACTGCTTCTTCTAATGATTAGCTTCATGTATTTTTGCTTTGATCTCGATCACGTTGTAGGGTTTGTTGGTGTTGTTGGTCAACATTGAAGAGCAAGCTTCAAGAGTTTGAGTTTCATTGAATGAACTCAACATCAGGTGAATTTTCACTTTGCTTTGACTTGAACATTTGTATTCATATTCTAGAATATGAATTTGATTTTGAAAATTACTTCATCCATGGAGTTCACTCCTTCATTCTTCCTATGACCTGCAAAAACATAACACTTGCCTGCAATACAACATTAGATAATGGAGGAAGAGAGGTGTACAGTCTCTCTTCTTCCAATAAACATGTAAATCATTACAAGCATTGCTCAGAAAACAAGTTCAAATATGATAGACAAACATAATGCATTTATTTACCCCTTTGAGGAATGGTGGCCAGCCTAGACCTCCTAGCAATATTTTATTTACAAAATATTTGTTTGATATCCTATTAGAGTGATTCCAAAGCCAAGTTGAATTGAACTCATATGGATACCTCCTGTATAAACAGGTTTTCAAAATGATTTAAAATGATATGGTAAAAATTATAAGGAGTGCCATGTTTGATAGAGCTTCTTGTTAATTTGTAACTAGACCAACATCCACTGTTTGAAGTGTAACTTCTTCAATAAAGATCATATCAATGTGATTCCACTTGGAGAATAAAGTAGATTCATTTTTGTATTTCCATTAGAAACAGATTTCAAAAATACTTAGGCCTGATATCACAAAATTGGTGATGAACAGACCTATGAGGCAGAGTTTTACTATACTGGTTTGAAGACATGCAGTCACTAAATGTGGCATAACTTTTTCATTTCACCTCCAAATGGGATTATTCAAATTGCGTCTTAAACTAGACTTGAATATATATCTCCCATATAAACAGGTTTTGAAAAGAAGATGATTTGGTGTTTCAAATATTCCAATGAACATTCAAGACCTAGAATTGTCACCATGCAGATTTTTCGACAAGCAGTTAGTATTTCAAGAATAACTTTTCATATGATACCTGATTGAAGTGATTCAAATTGATTTGGAAACTAGATTCCAAGGGCTATCTTCCCTATGAATTTCAGATGAAAATGTTTCCATTAGACACTTCAAATATAGGCTGTACTAACTCTGTCATCAACATTTCACTTAAGAACTAGTTTTGATTTTGATCACATTTTTATTTGTGATATAAATTGAAAACTTCAAAATGGATTCCAAAACTAGATTTTAAGAGATATGTAAAAAAAGAAAACATGATTTCATAATGATCCTATATGGTTACCCAAAATAGGCTTGTTCTTAATGCATTTTGCCATGTAGTCCTTTCAAATGAATATTAATCAATGATTTGAAGAAATAGTTTGAAAAAATTTTATTGTGGAAGTCTTATTGTGATTTCATTCTACTTGTTTATTTATTCTATTCTATCCTATTCTATTTTAGAAAAATAATTCATTCTCTCAAGTATAAGAGAATTTCCAGTGCATCCATTTTCGTAACAAGATCATAAGTAAACTCATATCCAAATTTGAAAAATATACTTTAATGAATGTTTGGACATGAAGATTTATTTGATCAAGATTTGATGAGAAAGAATGTTGAAGAATGGAGTAGTGTTGTAACCTATTCTTTAACATCATATTTTAGATCTTGTTGTTGAAAATGGATTTTGTAGTTATTTTTTTGATTTTATGTTTTTGTTGGGGGATTTTCTTTTGGAAACCTAATTTTAGGATCTCTATTTCTAGGCATAAAGAAACATAACTAAGAGAAATTTATCTTAACTAAATTTTTAGTGTTTTTGTTTATCTTCTATTTGACTATGCTGATAATTACCTCCGTGGCAACGGCGCCAAAATGTTGGGCTAATTTATTGACTAAATTAACACAAGTATTTAATTATCAATCCGGGTTTGTAAAACTTGGAGGCAAATCCACTGTATATGGACATCAGATATAATCAAGTTTAGAAGATAAAATTTGAAAACTAAAGAAGTGAATATTACAAATATAGCCTACAGTAATAATTTCAATTCACCTTGCAATGAAGGAAAGCTGAAATGGCTCTTAACTTAAGAGGTCCAATTCTCCTCAATTATTGCTTGATGAATAGAAATTAGAAACCATGAATTCTCAATAGCTTAAGATGGATAAATCATCAATGAAGGGAGGCTCTTAACTTAAGAGACCTTTGGTATTTCCCATCATAATTCATTCACCATAATTCTATCAATTGAAGGTTGAAAATTCATAAGAGAAACTACTTGCATGTAATCAAGGAAAAAACCTAGTTTCAATCCACCAAATTAACAAAAGGAGTGTTCAACTTGAACACCTTGTTATTCCATCTTACTAAAGTGATGAACAAACTAAGATTCAATAAAATAAATCATCACACATCAACCATAAACCAATCTGAAGAAAAGCACATAAACAAGTTCTAAAATAACCAACTTATGGAAAATTAAACTAGTTTAACAAAGAAGTGTACTTAGCTTGGAGTGGCGGCCCTCCACCCTTGCCTTGCACACTTGAAGAAATCTCAGCTACAACAACTTCAGTAAATCAACCAAGCATGAACAACAAATTGGAATGAAACAAGTTCTTCAAATTAGCTCCCAACTCAAATTGTACAAAAGTTACATATAAATTCCATTACAAAAGCCATCAAAGTCTTTGCTTTAAATAGAGGTTTAATGAAACAAACTGATCTATATTATCTCTAACACTCATATCTACTCATATCCACCTATCTAAGTCGAACTCATCCAATTCATCCCAAGAAATATGGTCAATCCCATAAAATCTCAAAACTGTCCTATTTCCTAGGGATTTTCTGGTGACTAGTCATGTTTGACCAGCCTTGACCGGGCCTAATAAAGCTTGTTCTGGCCGAACCAAGTGGAGTTAGCTTAGTCCTAGTT
>APFE031022303.1:268246-294899 GCA_000404065.3 Pinus taeda
TACGGGAATTTCTGATTCAGTCCAAAATTGCACTTGAAACTCAATTTTCATAAAAACTTCTAGAAATTGCAAAATTAAAATTAAAAACCTGAATATGCATAAAATACATCAAAATCAGATGGATGTAATGGAAAATGGATGGAAAATATAAGGATTAAGTAGGTTTCCCTAAGCAAAAATAGACCAAAACTGAGGGCCAACAGGCGGTCAAATCATTTAATTTAGTGAAGTTAGTTCTTTCTTCAGCTCCTATTTTGATCAGTCCCGACTACACTCAGGATTTTATTTTGTTCTCATTTGCTTCTGAGCACACTTTGGCAGCTGTACTAATGCAGAAGAGAGAAGGTGTTGAAAAGCCCATTGCTTTTTTCAGTCGTATTATTAGAAATGGAGCATTGAAATATAACATCATTGAGACGCAAGCACTTGCGCTTGTTAAGGCCTTGAAATATTTCCGTGTGTATATATTGCATTCACATATTCTAGCTTATGTTCCTAACACAGCAGTTAAAGATATTTTAGTACAGGCAGATCCAGAAGGTAGAAGGGGTAAGTGGATTGCTGCGTTGTTAGAGTATGATGTAGAGATTAAACCAACCAAGCTTATCAAAGGTCAAGGACTCGCCAAGCTAATGGTTGAAACAAATATGCAAGTTCTAGACATAAATTTGATTGTTGCCATGTCCGATGAAGATGAGGAGAACCCATCCATTCAGGTATCTGAAATGTTTCTTTCCTCTCCTTGGTACGCTGACATTTTATATGTACTTCAGCATTTATCTTCACCTCCTGGAATGCCGAGAAACAGAAGTAGAACATTGAAATTGAAGGCTGCAAAATTTTGCATACTAGATTCAGCATTGTTTTGGAAAGATCCTGGTGGAATGTTATTAAATTGTTTGGTGGAGGAGGAAGCCAAAAGATTCGTGGACGATTTTCATAGAGGGGACTGTGGGGGTCATCTGTTTTGGAAGACTACAGTAAACAAGATTCTAAGGGCAGGATATTATTGGCCTTCATTATTTTCAAATGTATATAAGGCTATCAAAAATTGTCACGAATGCCAAATTTTTCAAGGAAAGCAGAAGCTCCAGCCTTTGCCTCTCAAACCAATTGAAGTCAGCGCACCTTTTCAGCAGTGGGGATTGGATTTCATTGGTGAAATTCATCCGGCATCATCAGGCCAACATCGATGGATATTGGCGGCCACAGACTACTTCACAAAATGGATTGAAGCAATTCCTACTCGACAAGCTACGGATGTGGTAATTATTTATTTTCTTGAGACCAATATTTTGTCACGTTTTGGATGTCCAAGTAACTTAATCACAGATAATGCAGCAGCATTTAAGTCAAAAAGAATGATTGAGTTTTGTTATAAGTACCATATTAGCTTGGGGCATTCAACCGCATACCACCCTCAAGGAAATGGATTGGCGGAGTCATCTAATAAATATTTGGTCAATATCATTAAGAAATTGTTGGAAATCAGCAAAAAGGGCTGGCACAAGAAGTTGATAAATGCACTATGGGCTGATAGGGTGAGTCAGAAAAAGTCTCTTGGCATGTCTCCTTTCGAGTTGGTGTACGGAACAGACACGGTTTTTCCCACTTCGCTTGCTGTCCCGGTAGTCAAATTGCTTCAAGACGCGGGTAGTGAGGAAGATCCTATGCAGAGAAGGATTAATCAGATGATTCATTTGCAGTAGACACGGGAGGAGGTATTTCAAAACACTTGCAAGCTGCAGGAGCGCATCAAAAATATTTATGATCGGAAAGCAAAGGTGGATACATTTCAGCTAGATGAGGTTGTTTTGAGGTGGGATGCTCGTCATAAAGACAAGGGAAAACATGGAAAATTTGAAAATTTATGGAAGGGTCCTTACAAGATTGCAGCATATCGCGGCCAAAACGCTTTCCTTCTCAAAGAGATGAATGGAGATGAATATCCTGGAGGGCCGATCTATGGTTGGTTGTTAAAGAGATACTATTTTTGAATATTTTCTGCTCATTTCATTACCATTGTACATATCATTTTACTTTTGTTCTATTGCACATGTACACTAACTTATCATCTTCAGTTTGGAGCCCGAGGTGAAGCCTATAATTCTGAAAATGAAAGTTAGTTAGTCTAAGTTTTTCAAGTCAGTTGTCAAAATCTTTAACTTCGAGTTTAGTTTTGTCAATGCAATTTTTGTTTTTGCAGTCAAATTCTCAAGATTTTGTGTCGGAATAATGGCTCCATCGCCCAATGGATGAAGGCACTGTCTAGCTCTTACAGAGATCTGCGGTTCTTGGCATCTCCAAGGAGCTACCATCCCCATTGGAGCCAATGTTAGAGTCGGTCTATTTATCCCTCCATCAGAGATCAAAGCTCTTTTTTGCATTTCATGTTTTAGGTGTCCCACCAGTTTTCATCAATTGCATCTAGTTAGGCATGTCATAACTCTAATGGAGTGGTCTGTGTCATTCATTCCCCTCGTGCATATCACTGCTGGTTCAGGATAAGTCATAAATCTTCACAAGTCATTTTTAGTCATATTTTAAATTTTTAGGTCTAGGTCTAGGGTTTGAGTTAATTTAGTCTTGAAAAGTCTTAGAAGACCAACAGGCTAGAGGGATGTCTTAGATAGATCATAACTTCAATAATTCTCACCATTGTACAGCTGAGTAAGGACTTCTCTTCAAAACTCTGTTTTGAAGACAAGTCGCCACCTCATTTTTGTAAAAATTATCAAAATTTTCAATTCTTCAATTGTTCAAGTGCAGCCCTGGTCTCCTTTGTTGAAGCATATTAGAGCTATCCCTGCAAAAAAATATCAGAGAAAATCATCATTTCAACCTATTTTATGAAGGAAACCAAAAAGGTCAAAGCCTATTAATTTTGAAAAAGTGTCAACAACCAAACATAAGAAAAATGGGTTTTCATAGAGCAAAAATCAAAATGGATGTTATATCAAGTCATTCTCCTCATTTGCAACCTATTACACATTTTGAGAGCTAAGAGTATCATTCAAGGGTGATTTTGCAAGTTTTAGGCAAGTTTGTGAGTATTTGGGTCAGATCCAGGGCGTGCGGCGCATCAGCATAGGCGCGCGGCGCACCAGAGGCACACGGCGCATCAGGCCACTTTTTCCTGTGTAATTTAACATATGCGTAGCACACTCAGAGCGCGCGGCGCGTTGGGTAAAGTACGCGGCGCATAGGGTTTGTGCCTGAAAATTCACCAAGAAATCGCTCAATTACCTCTCCTCGCGCCTAAATTCTCAGGTAGGCCTGCAATCATGACTTGGTTTTGTTTTTGGATGGTGTATATGAAGAAATTAGCTTCTCTTTGTCATGAAAACCAAGTGTACAAAACCCTCCATGTTCATTAAATTTCTATAAGGTTTCAAGTGCAAAGTTTGTTTTAGGGTTTTTTTAAAAATTATTGTTGCCAAGGCTTCTTTTTCCCTTGTTTCACATTTCCTATATTCCCCAAACTATTTTTCCCGATTATTCCTTATCAAACTCTTCATCTTCCTCTCTCAAAACCCTAAACTCTCCCTTTTCCTATAACCATATGATCCCTACCTTATTTCAAAACCCTAAAACATTTCTATGCCCTTTCCCTTCCCTAATTTCCTCATTTTATTTCCATTGTTCCCATTTCCCTAATGCTTCCCTTTTCCTAACAATTCCCATCATTTATGTCCCCTTGGTTACAGCATTTTGATAAAAAGACAAAAAGTCAACAATCAACTTTTGGCACACAATTTTATATCAACAAATATATATATTCCAGCCACCTTGTTGTTAAAGAACATGTCAGAGGCTGAGTCCGAATATGAGCAGGATTATGATAGTGACTCTACACCGGAGGTCACTGTGCCTAATGTGCCACAGAGATATCACAAAGGTGGCAAGAGTGGACAGCATGTTATGGAGGAGCCTACCTCTTTGGCTCAATTGCAAGCTTGCCCGCTTGCAATGGATTGTTTTCGGCGCCAAACATGTTACCAATATTGTTAGATGATCTCACAAACTCAGCATCATCGGGAATTGGTCTGTCTATTTGTCCTTAACTTACAGGATGGTCATGTGAACCTTGCCGGAGTTGATTTCACTTTGTCACCCGACACTATTTCTCAGGCCACCGGGATACCAAATGTGGGGGAGGAATGGAGTGTCCTTTTTGTCAAGAGGAGGATCATCTTTACTTTCAGCTACCTTTGTTTTTTACTTTTTATCATCAGTTGTCCTTGAGGTATTCTTCTTAAGCTGTATTTTATTTGCTTTAATAGGAACATCTCTATTCCTAAGATTATACTGCTTTTTCATCTCAAAAATAGCATGTTGATAGCCCTTCACAAAATCTGAAGGTTCTTCTTCTGATTTTATCATGTTGGACTCATCATGTTCCTCTTTGGTCAAGAAAATTCCTGATCCATCTTCATCCAAACAATCAATTGATTCCTCAGGGACTTTAGGTTCATCCTCTTCATCTACCAAATTTTGTTGGAAAGGGGGTCTCACTGGAGGATTTGCCTGTTGATTTCGGTTGTCTCTTGGCCTTTGCTGATTCTAAGATCTTCTGAACTGAGGGTTCCTAAATTGAGGTTCTTGCTGTGCTGGAGGAGCATAAGCATTCCCAAGAGCTAATCTGTCCATCAATTTCTCCATGGTTTTCATCATGGTTTCAAACTTGTCTTCTTGAGCTAATGTAGAAGCCTTCTCTTCCTCCTTCAACTTAGACTTTGCCATCTTAGATTTATTAGCAGCAGTCATATTCACCTCTACCTTAATTGCATCATTTTGCATGTCAGCAAGAGAGGCAGATTCCCTTTCCCTGAGTAAAAGGGAAAAATCTGAATCAAATGATTCAGCATATCTCAACTGTGCCAAAACTCCAGGAGGTTTCAAATGAGCTGGAATGGAATTATATATTTTGTTAAACCTCTTAGAGAAATTTTGAATTGTTTCCTCTGGAGCTCTCCTAAGATTGTTATATTCTGTAAGGGCTTGAACAGGGTTGGTTCTATTTCCCCATTTCCCTAGAAAGTTGTCTTCAAACTCTACCCAACTATGAATGCTTCCAGCTCTAAGGGCTTTAAACCATTTTCTGACTTCCCCAATAAAAGTTTGAGCAAACAATCTTAGTTTTACATCTTCATCATCCACTTCTTCCCTATCAATAAAATCATTGAACCTATCCACATGTTCCTCTTCTGTAATATCTCCATCACCTCCCCATGTTGGAATCCTAGCAGCATATTTGCTAGGAAGATCATGTAAAACAGCAGGGAGAGCCAGAGGAGCATACCTAGGAGCTATAGCCATAATAAAAGGAGGAGCAGTGACAACAGGTATGGTATGACCAGTGGAAGCAGGTATTTTCTGAGGACTATTTGGACTAACAGAGGCAGAAGATAAAGTATTGACACGAAAAGGGCTATTTGGACTTTGCAAACCACCGACAAAAGAACTCCAATTTGGGAGGGGTAAACCAGTTTTAGATTTAAGCAAAACTTCAAAAGGATCAAGTTCTTTGAGCTGGTTTAAGTCCTCTTCCTCTAATAACAACTCTGAAGTAACAACCTCCCAAAACTCTTCCTTATCTTTATCTAACACTAAAGATGAAGTATCAATGCCTCTTTTTTGTAAATCTAAAATAATTCCAATAAGCTCTTCTTCGTTCTCAGACCTCAACAATACTTCTTGAATTTTATCATCAACAATTTTATCTTCAGGACTTCTAGAAAATTCAGGAAACAAAGATTTTGAAATGTTTGAAGTACCTAGTATATCAGAAAATCTTTGCCTCCTCCTTGAGATAATGTTGGGATTATCCACAGGACTAGGTGGGTTTGGGTCAGCATTACTCCTTGTATATCTTCCTTTCGAAGCCACCTTTTTAACTTTAAGATTGAATGGAGTCATCAAGGTAGAATGCAGCCTCGAAAACCTTTCTGAGCTCCTGCTACCTTCAGAAGTTCAGCATCATAATTTCGGGAAAGAGTAATCTTCAGACTCCCCGCAGACGCACCAAAATGTTATCTCAAAATCAAGCCTGATAGGCTGCTGGTCAGGTCGACTCTAAGTAACTATTTCAAACCAAGATTTTGACTAAGGCTTAGCCTCCTTAGCCTGAGAGGGCTCTCTCAAAAGGGTTATTGATTTTGATTAATGATAAGATGGCTAACTCTTGTGGTGTAACAACATAGAGAAATACAAAGGCTGGATAAACATTACATAAGTTTCCATTGGGCTTATGGAGTCAATCATACTTCAGTAAACTATGACACTGCCTTTACATAGAAGTCAGGGCACTTAGCATTTAGATATTCAGAACACCACTAATATAAAACCACAGTTCATACATGCATACAGGAAGTCAGAGCACAATCAGTGAATTCTGAGTGATTATACATATATGCAACTGTAAAAGACATTTAAGAAAGAACAAATCACACATTCTGAATATGACAAATCCTTCATGAATCCTGAGAAGAAAAGCAGATGATTTATATTACTGAAAATGGTCTTTACATAAGCTAAAACAGTACTTCTGTTATCAAATTTCCAACCCTCATTACATTGATGTTTCAGTTATATATAGAATCCTTATTCTAACTAATTCGAGCTTCCTCCTCCAGCATGAGGGGAATTTAATAACTTGATCCTTATCTCTAATGACACCTATCAGCTATTTAATTGACTATTAAATACAAATAAAGTGTTGACTGGAACTTTAAAAAAGTTCTAAATTAACTAGGACTCTAACTCTCTTTCCATGCCATAGTGGCTACTCCTCGTTCTTTGACACCTGGTCCTCTTTAGATTTGGCTGAGCTGGATATTAAATATGCCATATTGGCCTTTGAACGATGAATCTCTATCTGCCCCGTGGTATTAGGAGATGTCCCCTGCTTCTCGGCTTCTGTTTTCCACAATTTGCTCGAACATGTAACAACACTTTTCTGAGCCTTTAATAACCCAAGGTATGGAACGTGGCCACGTTTTAGATATGCTGTAGGCTGTAGTGATGGACAGGTGTCTCTTATTCAAAAACTCCTGCTCATAATATCAAACTGTTTGTCTGCGTTAAAAATCATCATCTACAGCAGTTTCGTAGCGCGCTACGAAACTGCTGTTTTATTTAAAACAGCTTGCTTTTTTGACCCAAGAACTTATATCACCCAATCATCGATTGCCAAAAACTCCCTTTGATGTTTCATATGTGTAGCAGGGATTTAAATATCTTCAAAACACCAAGATTAAGCAAAATTAACAAAAATTAGGAACACAACCTTTCCTGAAAAGCGAATTCATTTATTAGGTAACTGGCTTAGCTCTGCCTTCTGGTCTCTAGCAGCTTTCTTCAGTTGGTTAATCTCTTCTTCAGCTGCTTCTATTTGGCTTTTCATGGCTACCACATAATCTCCTTGAGATGTGATGGCTGCTTTATTTGTGCTTCTCTTTTGCCAGGGTCGTGTCCCTTCCCCTGTTTCCTCTGTCCTGGGCAGTGCTTCCTATACTTGCTGGAATTTTCTGGTCATAGGTCTTCTAGGTTTAAAAATAAATTCCTGGGCTGGCTCATCAAACTTAAGCCTTTTTGAGGCCTTGGTTTTCTTAACACTTTCCTGTGGTGATTGTGTCAAATCAATCTGAATTGGTTTGGACTGCTCTAATTCAATAGCCTGTAATAAATCATTCAGGCTTGCCTTAGACACAGGGCTCTCTTCAACAGCTATAGCTTTACCTTTTTCTTTATCAATTTGGCTTCTTGTCCTTACCCTTGAGGCTGCTTCAGATTTGCTTGCTTCAGGTACAGTCTTCTTACCCTGAGTCTTTTGCTTTGTTGATTACTGAGGTTGTTCCTGAATGATTAGTGGCTTTACTGGTTTTGGTAGCTATGGCTTGGTTTATTTTTTAGCTCTTACTTCTCTTTGAAGCTCAGCTATGGTAAACTCTCTGGCTGGTTGTGGAGTAAGACCAGTCTTACTTTGGAATCCAGCCATGAAGATAAAAGAATTCCAGTCTCTGCTTATCTTTTGGAGGCCATCTAAAACCAGCAACTTAATCAGACCATGATGAAATAAAGAGGTTTCACAGTCCTCTTTCCTCAGCTGCACCTTATCACACATCTTACTTAAACTGCGAAATAAATAAAACGGAATGTCTATGGAGACTTTCCAGGTAAAATGCAAGAGCGGTTTAAAATGGTAAGGATAAACCTTATTGTACCTTCCTTCATAGGTCAAATACTTCTGTATGCAGGTGAGAAGAAGAGCATAATGCTCCTTGACATAATACCTGGGCACTTCTTTTGTGAAGTCTTCATTTACATATGCCTCTTTTAAGAACTCCTTACAAGGATTCCTATCAAATTTAAAATTTTTGAACCATTCTTCCCGTCCTCTTGGGATTTCGGTTACAGCAGCTATTGCTTCTGGAGAAACCGCTATCTCTAACATGGCTACCTTTGAATTCAAACTAGTGAAATTTATAGAAAATTCCTTAGTTACCTGTGCATGCCCTCCTTGTAGCTTTTTACAAAATTTCCAGCACCCGGCATCTTTGAACGCTTTCTTCACGCCTTCATCTCTCAACGTTATGTCCAGGCCTTCAGGTTCATTCCTATGACATTTGCCGGATTTGTGCTCCTTTCTCTCCATTTTCACTTTGAGATCTTCACAACCAAATTCTAACAGCTCCGGTCGAGATGGTGATACAGCTCCTCTTTTTTATTCAGCCTCGCTTGTAATCAAGCTCGCTTGAATAGCCTCGCTTGAAATTCAAATTGAAACATGACTGGTCACTCATGCAACACTCAAGAACATTATTAAGGACTATGCACGGTAAAATCTCTTGGGAATGATATTCCCGTGCATATCAAAAATCTATTGGTGGAGTAGCGGCAAATGAATGTTCAGACATGATTCAAGAGGTACTCAAACTGACACAAATGCTGACTCACCTACGGACTTGACATTTCGGGAAAGATTCGCTGCGAAATGCACGAATCCATGATTTCGCCGCGCTGTTAGTTATATTTTTTAATGATGCGCTGCGAAACTGCTTGATCATGACATGCTGCGAAAATACTAGACCATGATTGCGCTACGAAATGGGCAAATGACATTGCGCTGCGAAATCACTAAAAGACACGATGACTCGGATAAGACAAGACATGTCTTATGGAATAATGATGAGCGGAGGAAAACCAAAAGGAGTGGAGTATGATCTAAGTTAAAAACCTTTAAAACTCCCAATCCTAATTGAGACAAATAAAAATGAAACCAACTTTAACATAGACCTTTGTCATCAAACTAGGGCATGTAATTATATGTATCAAACTTTTAGTTCTAAGTGATAACAGATTTTATCAAAGGTTTACCCAAGTCCAAAGGAAAGAGTGTCATCATGGTGGTAGTTGATATACTTACCAAGTATGCACATTTTTGTGCACTATCTCATACATTTAAGGCCGGTATAGTTACTATTGCATTTATGGAAACAATTCAAATGTTACATGGAAACCCAGAGATTATTGTAGGCAACAGAGATCCTATTTTCACTATAAATTTTTGGATGGAATTATTTTCTTTTGTGGGTACTCAATAAGCTCATAGCTCATCTTATCATCCTCAATCTGATGGGCAAACTAAGATAGAAAAAAAATGTTTGGAAGGATATCTTCATTGCTTTGTATCTGATAAACAAACATAATGGGTCAAGTAGTTACCTCTAGTTGAATGGTGGTATAACACTTCCTTCCATACTACAACAAAAATGATCCCATTTATGGAACTTTATGGATATCATCCACCATCCATCACATAATATTTAAGAGAAAATTCTAAGGTTCAAGCAATGGAAGATCACATCGAGCATCAACAACAAATTCTCCAACTCTTAAAGGATAACCTCACTTTCATGCATAATCGAATGAAACAACAGGTAGATCAGCTATTGGATGCAGCCCATTTTTGGTCAAAGACTCCACATTTTGAGGAGCAAAGTATACGAATATCATGAAGTTATATTTACTATGCAATATTTAGGGGCTTTGGGGTAGGTCAAAGCCTCTCATTTCATAATGGGTATTGGGGGTTAGTTCATTGTTTTGTTGGATCCATGGTATGTTGACCATGGTTTTGTAGTAATTAAATATATATAGGAAGATTTAATACTTCGTTGATGATAGAAGTAGTAGTAGAGAAGTCATAGATGAATCATTGATATCTTTTGTCTTTATTTTGTATTTTTGGGCCTTAAGGAAAGGCTCCATAGCTGAGTGCACAGAGGCCTGGAAGAGTCTATAGTTGAGTGTGCAGACCACCTATAGCTGGGTGCACAAGTAAAATAAGTGTATGTATTAAAGATCTATCTTAATAAAGAAGAATAATTTTTGGCGAACTCTTGTGTATCTATGTTTATACATACTGTTATGCATGCTTTTACTGAATTATGCGAAAGAATACATGTTATGATATTCTCTGATATGTTTATGTGATAAGTCCAAATCTATGAAGTAAATCATCGACGCGAAGTTATTTATGTATGCAAAGTTGTAGATAGTTATGAAACATAAGTAAACACATGGTTGTCATAGCACGCATATCCCTCTGGCTGCAGAAACCTGGTTCTGTAACCTCCCATAACCACATTGGGTGAGATTGTGATCTGCTTGCAGGTCATTGCCGAAAGGGCAGTGGTCGAGGGATTTTTTGGTACATAGTACACTTTTAACCTAGCTCCAAGCCCCTTGAATCAACAAATGATTCCATTGTTGGGACCGGGATCTATTTCAAGGATTTTTTTTTTTTTTTTTTTCCGTTGAAGAAGGAAATCTAGGAGTGGGTCGAACAAAAAGAGTGAGCATTTGCAGTTTAGGAAAACATAATTCTATGATTGTTGACTAAAGCTTGGTTGCAGAAGTATCTCTATACAGAACAACATGAAAAATTCTTTAGTTTTTTTCACGTTGAACTATACAAGTGGGTATCAAAGTTGACCAAGCATAATACTTGTTTTAAAGGATACGAACCTAAAAAGTGGAATCCTGAATTGATACAGGGACTAAAGAACGTCAATAAGAGGATCTCAAGGGTTGTTGGTTTCTAGACGATAGCATTTTGGGATGATTTATTACTAAATTTGCAATAGAAACGACTGTATCTTACAACAAAGTTGAGGGAATATTTGTCGAGGATTTGTGAGGTAAGTATCTGAACCCTTTGAAGCTATGGATTAAAATTATTTTATGTGAAAAGGATGTACTACAAATGTAGTCAAATTAATGTTTGGACGAACAGGTAAGCGATATAGAGTAGAGAGTGGGCCAAAGAACTTTATTGAGATTGGCTATAATCCCTTGTTAGGTGGGTCAGAGAGTGAAGAAGAAGGAAGTAACCTCGCAACACTGAGGTATTCCCCCTCCCATTCTGAAGGCATGTCGAAGTCAGGAGTTCAGAAAAATTAGGGCATCTTTGGGATTCCCCATCCATCTACTACCCTTACCCCACATACCCCTCTCCAAAATTTCCCTACACCACCCCCTACCTCCCCCTCCACCTAGGCCCCCGAGAAGAAAAATGGTTGATGACATTAAGCTACCTCTCTTTAAAGGACTTGGATCAGATGATCTTGACTAGTTCTGGTTTGTAGCTGATGCAGTATGGAAAGCAAGATAGATCACTAATGAAGATGTAAAGAAGGTGGAGCTCATCACGACACTGCGAGAAAGATTGCTGACATGGTACATGAAGTACTTTGTGACTAACTTTGTTGCTTCACTAGATGATATTAAGAAAGCGATGTTATCATAATTCAAGAAGCCAAAATCAGAATGACAGTGAATTACAGAGTTGAAAACAGTTGGATACTAAGTCTGTGTGGGAGTTGGATCAATGATTCAAGGTGTTAATGGGATAGGTATGCTTTAACATACCCCTAGAACAACATAAGGAGTGGTTTATAGCCATGCTACTGCCACATATCAAGATACCCTTTATGCAGTATAATATTGTGACTCAAGTTGAAGCCAATCGGAGATACTCGTGCAGGAGTACAACATATTCAAATTCAGCTAGCAAATCTAACCTTTGAATTGCAAGATCTCAAGAAAGGTAAATAAACCAGATCAGAAGTATGGTGTAAAAAATGCAAGGTAGAGGTCCATTATAAGGATCAATTCCCTATGT
This sequence comes from Pinus taeda, assembly GCA_000404065.3. Lineage (NCBI taxonomy): Eukaryota > Viridiplantae > Streptophyta > Pinopsida > Pinales > Pinaceae > Pinus > Pinus taeda. The sequence continues at coordinate 280,434 of APFE031022303.1, forward strand.
TCAGAGATTATTTGGCAAGTGGAGCACCTAATCCAGAGAAACCAAGATCAATTTTGTGGTGTGTGATTTTTAGGTCGAGAGACCAACATAAATCTAAATATTTTTATTTATTACAAAGGTACATGCAGACTCCAAAGCAATTGTTTTGCAATTTTTATAAATCAGTAGGCCATTATGAAAGATTTTATCAAAGTTATGACTTGATGATGGAGCACAGTGCTAAGGCTTATAGACTGCAAATTGAAGGACATGAACATGAGGAGTCAGGCTAGAATGTTGGTCAAGGAGGTTTCCAAGGACAAGGATGAGGACTAGGAGGAGGATTTGGTTGAGGACATGGCTAGATTATCTATTATATCTGTGGAAAGGAAAGGCACTCTGCAAGAGACTATCAGAACCCTATGGAAACCTGTAGCTATTGTAAGTCTTTTGATCACATGATAGAAGATTGTCCCTTCCTTATTGTAAAGATGTCGTAGAAAAGGAACCAACATCCCACAAAAAAAATTCAAATGATGATCATTGAGCCAAGGGAGGATCAACCACACATCAACATTGTAGCAAGAAGTGGAGCTACGACTGGAAATGATAAAGTCAATGAGAAAAACGAAGTTGAAGCTACATAGGTAAGAAAAACTACTAAAAAAAACCCTGCATTTGATATTCACAAGGAAAAGCAATTATTGATGGAGGAGAGGTGAAGATTTATGGATGATGGGGCTTTGACCTCTACTGTGTAGCCAACATAGAAGAATAGCTATGAGATAGTACCAGCTACAACAAAAGATGTGTATATGGATATTTTGAAGTATTTTCTATAGACTTGCATGAAATTGTTAAGAAACCATAAAGTTGTAGAAGAATTTCAGGAATTGATAGACTCTTATGCTTCTAAGGAAGTACCATAAAGTGAGATGCACATAGTAAGCAACCTACATCGACTCAAGAAGAGGAATAGAAAAGAAATGAATCTTACTGTATTGATTAGAGAATATGACATGGATCAGGTTATCTTGGATCTAGGATCTGATGCCAATGTCTTGCTAAAGAAAACTTGGGAATTTATGGGTAAGCCAAAGTTGCAATGGTCACTAATCCAATTGAAAATGGTGAATGAATAGAATATTGTTCCTCTAGGAAGGTTGTCACATATCACAGTAGACATTAAAGGAATGCACACTACTACAAACTCTGAAGTGATCAAAATTGTGGATGATAGTAATCGTATCCTGCGTTGCTTGTATTGGATTGGGAATTTGCTAACATGGCTATAATTAAATTGAAGAAAAGGAAAATGATATTTGGAAGAAACAATGTGAGGATCATTTTCCATTAGATCCATCAGAAGGAGCAAGGTATACTGAACCTATTAAATAAGAGTACAGCGCAGATGAAATCAACAACATTTACCAGATAACAACGAAAGGAGAATAATGGATCAACCATACTACATATGGAAAATTGGGTTGGGAGAAAGATCGTTCCTTCACTTCAGATTTAGAAGAGGAATTAGAAAACTAGAAAACTAGGTTACATGAAGTGTCTACAAGGCGATGTGAAAGGATCACTAAAGCAGTGCGTTGTATGATAACAAAGGTATGCGATTTACCTTTTCATGATGGTTTTGGTAATGTCAATACTTTCTTTAGATATTATGAAAGATATGTGCCAAGAATGTCAGAGGTTGTTAATTTTGGATCTATCTTTAAGAGCTACTCCTGCTAGATGGTGGGGTACACATAAGAAGAATATAGGAGATGTGAGTAAGGTCTAGTCAAGTAGAAACAAAACTAGAAAATAAGTATGATGGTAAAACGGATCCTAGAGAACACATATAGCTCTGTATGGAAGCATGGCAAGAAATTGCATGAGAAGAATGGGTGCATGGCTTTATCCATATCTTGGAGAAAATTCCTTAGAATTGCTATTTGGAGACAGAATGACAGCATGATACTGCAAGCTGGGTATAGATGGTTTATGGATTTATAATGAAATTTAGTTTTGAATATTATCATCCACATATAGATATAACCTTCAGATAGTCAATAAGAATATTTTTGAGAATGAACTTCTAGTTATTTGGCAACTTGATTGGGCCGCATAGTTACGTAATGTAGTGGAATGCTACAATATCACTGCAAAAGAGGAGGAAGATTCTCGTAATATTGACATCACAAAATCTGAAGGTCACCACAAAGTGAATGGACCTGAAATAGAGATGTCGGATATAATGAAGCCATTAAAGACAAAGAAGGTGAATATAGGGTCAGAAGATGAGTCAAATTTTGCAAAAATAGGGGATTACTGGGATGAAGACACAGTCAGTAAGATAATAGATCTTTTGCATGAGTACCAAGAGTTGTTCCCCACTAAATTCTTAGATATGAAAGGAATAGTAGGATACTTGGGAGTTATGAAGATTCCTCTAAATCTTGATGTGAAGCCTGTCAAGTAGAGACATTATAGACTAAATCCAAAATATAAGGAAAAGGTGAAAGAAGAACTAGACAAGAGGTTAGCAGATGGGATCATCGAACTTTTCAAAGAGTATGAGTGGGTGAGTCCTAGGGTGGTTAAGGAAAAGAAGGTAATAGGGGAAATTAGAATTTGTGTGGACTTGAGAAAATTGAGTGATTCATGTCTTCATGACCACTTCTCCACACCATTTATAGACAAAGTATTAGACAATGTAGGAGGACAGGAGGCCTATTCTTTCAGAGATGGCTTTTCAGGTTACCATTAGATCAGAATGGTGCCAGAAGATAGGCATAAGATAACCTTTGCTATAGAATGGGGCTCTTCCCAGTTCACACTGATGCATTTTGTTTTGAAGAATGCATCTGCCATCTTTTCCAGAGTTGTAGTTGCAACCTTCAAGGAATATATACATAAAGTTTTGAAATTTTACTTCGACGATTGGATAGTATTTGGGATGTTGAAGAAGCATGTGGTGAGCTTGAGGTTGATGTTGGATACATGTAGAAAATACTAGATATCATTGAACTTAAAAAGGCGTATCTTCTTTACACCATTTGGTATATTGTTCGGACATGTAGTTTGTAAGCAGGGATTAATTACGGATCTCGCGGTTATTATGAACTTTCCAGGACCGAAAATAGTGAGACAACTACACACAACACTAGGACACACTAGCTATTATAGAAAGTTTATAAAAGGGTATGCATAGATAACTTCACCAATGGAGAAATTGTTGAAGAAAAATGTGACCTTTCAGTGGAGTGAACAGTGCTAGAAAAGTTTGGATGTATTGAAAGAGAATATGGTGATTGTGCCTATTATGGTTTTCTCGGACTGGAATAAGGAGTTTCATGTACATGTTGATTAATCTTGCATAGTGTTGGGTATAGTACTATCACAGTGAGGAGTAGGAGAAATTGTTCACCCCATAGAATTTGCAAGTAGAAAACTGTCCAAAGCATAAAAGAACTATAACACGATAGAAAGAGAGGGATTAGCTATGGTATATTCATTGTAGAAGTTCAGGCACTATTTATTGGGAGCACATTTCAAGATTTTCACCAATCACTCTGCGCTAACATTTTTGGTGAATAAGCTTGTTTTAGGAAGAAAAATATATCGGTGGTTGTTATTGTTCCAGGAGTATGACTTTGAGATTATAGTGAAGCTAGGAATATTCAATGTCAGGCCTGATCATCTATCAAGGATAGAGACAGAAGAAGAACCCACAAGTATTGAATATAACCTACCTAATGCATAGTTATTCATAATCAGAGTTGTAGATGATCACTTCACGGATATTATTAAGTTTATGGCTAAAAGAATACACCCATAGAGTACACTATGAAGAAAAAAAGGAATTGGTAGTTAGAGAATTTAATTTCTCATTGATTGCTGGACACTTTTACAAAATGGGGTCACATGAAATACTGCACAGATACGTCCCTGAACACAAAAGACAGTGTATTCTGACAGAAGCTCATGGTGGAGTCGCAGGTGGACATTATGTAGGAAAGGCCACCCCACAGAAAATCTTGAGAGTTGGGTTATTGGTGGACCACAGTACATAAGGATTCAAACGAAATATGACAAGCATGTGATGTATGTCAAAGAACAGGGAAGCCACCTAGGAGAGATGAGATACCACTAGTACCATCAGGAGTATGATGAATTCTAAAGAAACTATGATGAAGAAACGATGATTGTGCCACAGGGGAATGTTCATTGAAGTTGGCCGGAAATATTACCTTTGGAAGGAAAAAACTATTGTTACAAGGAAGTTACGATTAAAGGGTGCAGGAGAAACCCATTTATGAAGCACAGCTAGATGAATCTAGCACCATACCTAAATTAAATGAGTAAGATCTTAGCCAATCATGGGGCTCAAAATTCAAATGCTTTACAAAAATCATATCCCATGCCAAATTGTACACTTTACTATTCGGAGAATTTGAAACGTTGCAACTAAGCGTGAGAGAAGTGAGCTATTGCATGTCTGGGAGAGGCTTTGAATAACTTGCTAGAGTGTTTGTAGAGAAAGGGCTAGTAAGATTCGTGGAAGCCTAGGGTGGTAAAACCATAGCAGCAAATGTACTCATGTCCCCAAGGTGCATGAGGTGGCTGCAAAAGAAGGTACCCACAGAAGCACAGCCACAGAAGAAATAGGAAAAGAGGCCAGCAGAGGTCTCTCTGATAGAACTGAGGATATGTTTGAGGAAGAAGACATAGAAGGAAGTGCAAACAAAGAAAAAGGAAGACAAGGGGAAGAAACCTACATAGAAGGGGAAGAAACCAATCCAGAAAAAGGAACCACATGAGATTCATGACAGTGAGGAAGAGGTCAAGGTGCACCGAATGGAGAAAGAGGGCAAAAAAGTTCCCTCCATTCTCCCATCTTACATGCCACCAAGAAAACTAAGCGCCAAGATGGTCAAAGACCCAAAATATATGAATTTTGGTAAGTTCGCTCCATTGCTACCGAAGCAAGTGTCATTTGACAGTGAAGTGTTGAGGAAGATCCCATAGTTGAAGATGGAGAACTCAAATTTCAATGATCAGAGAAAATACCCACAGCTTGAGCTGAGAAGATACATGTAATAAGTATATTACCCAGAAAGTTGAGTTACGATATTAGAGTTGCACTAGTGCACTACAGGATTGCAGAGAGTGGGCCTGTTAAATATGCTACTTGTGACACACTTCGGTAGAAGCACATCTAATACACCCTGTCCGTGAAAGCTTCTCGCATTAGTACATGATGGATTCCTTTGGCTACGGATGAGGATCTTGATCAAAAAAATATTGATCATAAGGATTACAGAACTACCTCACCAAGGAAAAGGCTATGCAAAAGAGTTTGTGGGAAACAATCAAGACAAGGTGATGGCATAGATGATGAAGGATAAATTTGGAATAGTGAAGAAATCATATGGGTATGACATTAACTCCATCGACAACCAAGGGGCACACTTTCCTGCACACATCTTAGCAGGGAAGATCATGTGAAGGTGCAGAGAAAATGAGGTCCCTACAACCGTGGTTTCTTTGGCTGTGCAGTGTAGTGCCAAGGTCTAGTTTAATTGGGCCACCTATTTATGTAAAGAATTTTCATAAGACTGCATGGAAGTGTAGGAGGAAGGGAAGACATTTCATTATGTGTGGTTAATCATCAACATCACGCTAATTGCATGGAAGGAGCCAGAGGACTCACATTTTCCTCTTGTCAACGTAGATGTTTGTGAAGCAGTGAAGTATGCCTCCCTTTGGCATACTCAAGAGTCATCACATGTGATGGAAAATGGGATTTTCTTTATACTGTTATCGATGTATTTACACATGGTGGTGAATCATCACCGAAGGTTGTCACCCATTCTATATAGGCAATACTACAACATCGTATGCTTTAAAGCATACTTCCGTCGAGTCTATGTGAAGGAAGGGAAGGACCCGATGAGGACACGAACCCATTTCCATATTTAGCGACTGAGGATGACTTAATCATAGTAGTATAGCACTGGTCACAAGATTGGATGACTCCACTCAGTGAATATGTTGGAACAGATAAGGGTAAGCTGGAAGATATAGGTCTAAGTGGAAAGGATACAAAAAAATAACAAGGCACTGAAGATACAAAGCCATAATAGGAACACGTTACTCAGGAATCCCTCAGCGATGAAGGAATATCATAGGAGACACCATTCATCATTAAAAATAGGGTACCTACAACAACCATGCCAAGCATGAGGAAAAAGAAAAAGGCAGACAAATGTAGGGGCGTTATACCACTTGTCCTCACTGATGGGGACATCGATGAGATCGGGGAGAAGGTACAAGAGGTAACAAAAGAAACTTGGGATATAATTAATGATCACTATAAAATGACATTGGTTGAGGTTTAGTAGGGCATCACATAGTTGAAGGCACTACCACAGATAGTAAGACAACCAGAGTAGATAACTCAACCATTATAGGTAGAGCGATGAATAGAGACTACATTAGGTGTCAGTTCGAACTACCGGAGGACATGAAATGAGCTAAATCCTGGAGTAGCATCGACATGAACATTTATGTGCTCTCGATTTAGGTATTGCATGAATTCCACTAGAGCATAACAACTAAGCTTCAGAATCGAGAATAATGAACTTCATTATTGACCAGTCAGGTGGAAAAGGAGAAAGATTCGCTGAAAAAGAAGCTGGAGCAGTTGGCTAAGCAAAGAGTTGAGATATGGTAGCAATAACAGCAACTGGAAAAAACCATTTTGGACACTTTTTGCACAGTTCTATAGATAAAGGTCAGTGAGGAGGATTCACTAACAAAGAGGGTCATGAAGCTTTCCATCGCGATAAAAGAATCAAAGAATACACTCACAAAGATGAAATTTGACTATGAAGTGTAGATTTATGAGCTACAAACAGGGATACAGCCATCCACGCCACCAAAATTACGGGAGAAGAGGGAGAAGGACTTAAAGTCATCTTTGAAAGGAATCTCTGAAATAGTGGCATAATTTGGAAAGTCGCTCGATGAAACGATGAAAATTTGGACCTCACTGCATGAGGATCCAAACATATAGAAGATCGAGGAGGAGTTACCGGTGAAGCAGAAGCAGTGGGAAGAGATACTGGCAACTGCAAAGACTCTACCAGTCTCACAGAGGCTTGCCAAAATTACTAAAGGAAAGAACCTCTAGACACAGAAAAAATATCTTCAGAGGAAGGAGAAGATATTGCAAGCGAGGACTTAACCATGGCAGTATTAGGCCCTCAAAATTTCACAAGCAGTGGATGGAAGGCTCAAGCAGTTAAAGGAAAGGGAGAAAGAAGTACTGCAGAAGGTTGTTGGTCCAACTAGAGAGGCATTGCTGGAGGAGGTGCACCAGGAGGAAAAACAAGTAGCAGAAATAGTCTAGTAATATAATGCAGTCTACAATGGAATTGCATAAAAGATCAAGGGCACCGTAGCTGAGTGACTCAGGATGAGTCACATGTGAGTGTTGGGGGCTTATTGGCGCAACCCAACTTGGTCTAATTTTGGTCAAAGAGTCCACATTTTGAGGAGCGGAGCATGCGGATTCCATGAACTTATATTTGTTATAGGGATTAATGCACGAGTGTTTCTGGTTAGAATACCCTCAAGGATCTTCCTCGGATCCTCAACAGACAAATCAGATTGGTTGTAGTTAGCACAAAGAAGCATTGGCATATCCATATTAATAAATGATATTCAAACAAGGAGGGAATATATTACCTGAAATCTTGATGTAGTTTTGCTAGAGAACCTAATGTAGCAGAGCAGAAAACCTCTTTGCTAGCTCCAAGATGAACTCCTGCATATAAACAAGACAAGAATTAATACTACATCATATAAACTATGATAATAAAGACAACAATATATAAGGATATAAAATTACATGCATATAAGCTAATCATAAGCTATGTAATTGTGTCAACATGTATATGAACACAAGATCAACACCATAGAGTAGACAACACAACTGCAAGTCTATATTATTAATAAGAAAGGATGATTACAACCATCTAGTGAATCCAGCTTCACTTAATCCTCAAACTCCTTTCTCTCTCTATCTTCTTAACCTCTTTGTAAACCATTATGTCTCAGACAATGTTTTGGCAATAAGTTGGAAATCCTTCAACCGTTCGATCTCCTTCATAATGCCTCAATCCTCTAATATATCGAATGAGAGGCTAATCCTTGCCAACTCTCTCATGAGTTCCCTTTGGCAAAAGCTAGGATTTTTCCTTGCTTTATTTCTCTTTCCCTTTCTATTATACTCTGTTAGAAATAGCAATATCCTTAACTAGGTTGAATATGGGTGTTTCCTCCTTTTTGAGCTCACATATGAGTAAAACGTGGGATATTACTCAACCAACCCACTCATTTGACCTCCAGAAGCTAATAAAATTTGACTAACGCTACCCCTAAGGCAACACAGTGAGTTACCCTAGGGACTAACACCCTTGGCTCATGCATGGGGAGTTTTATAACTCATCCTGTTAGTTCCTTGGTAGTGTTAACGTAGAAAATAGGACTGTGAACTTGGTCATGTCTTCAGCCAAATTGTCTTTCTCCTCTGAGAAGATGAGGAGGTCATTTTCTTATATAACATATTCCCCCTAGAGTTTGAGATCAAAGATGAAGATGATGGTAAAAATACTTTAGAATTGTCATGTTGGAAAAAAGAGAGAGAGAATTGAAGCTTCAAAACTATGGGAAACCTGATACAGCCACATATGTTAAAATTTGAAATCATGTCCTAATTCAGGCATTCCCATGCTCAGTAGCTATGTTAGACTGATTTCTCAACAAATAGGCATGACGATAATGTCCATCGATAAGAACAATGTGGAATGGTTTCATAATAGGATCATCCTGATGAGTTGTCTCTGAAAAACAATATACGCATCTTGGGAGAGTAAAAAAGGCTAAGTGATGTAAGACTCTACCCAAGGTCTTGATCACTGCTTCATCTAAATAGCATATTGTGACACATGTGAATAAAGGCATTGAGGTCGAATATTTGCAAAATCATCTGATTACTAGTAAATAATTAAACTTGTTAACAAACATGAGGATGGCCACCGATAATGATGATGGTCTCCAAATGCGCATTACAATCTAGGGAGTGTGAATAATGATGTTGTCATCAAACACTTGTATAATTATTCAACTGAGAGCCAAGAATGAAAACCCCAAATCAAACATGAGTTAACCTGCCACTAATGATTGCAGGTTCTAAGGCACTAATATGGCTCCCGATCTGCTTCCTAGATAGAGCGTTGACGTCAATAGGAAGAGACCTGTTGAAAGGTAAGAAATAATGTGTCCTACATCAGTTAACATGAAATAGGACAAGAATGTTTGTTTTTGAAGATAAATTTTTAGCGATGGATCAAACAGACAGAGGGCATGATGGAAGTATATGAGCGATGGTTGATACAAGAAGTAGAGGGTAAAGGAATCCATTGAGCAATACAAGGCATGACACAAATGATAACTAGGAAACTTTAGGCTCATGAACACTAAAGAGTGTTAGGATACAGGGATGTAGGAACATTGGAGTATACATGCTAAACTCATAGGATGGTAAGGTTCATCTGAGAGGCTAACAAAAAAGGAGATTTTTCTGAGGGATTTCCATGTTCAAGCGAATGATTCCTGCCAAAAAATATTTCTAAATACAGACAGAGAACAATTTGGTTGTCCAAATTTTCCCCATCTTATTAAGTTTAATGAGTCTAGATGGGTAGACTCGGCGGTCCTTTCATATTTAGAGAGTTTGAAAAGATCATAAAGAGAAACTCTAAGGGGTCCCTTTGCCATAGTTAATAATTGGGTACGAAAAAGGTTTAATAGCATACTTGACACATTTCGTTTTTCGTAAGTTAGTCTATTAGGTCTGATAAATAGACATTTTCCTCATTTTTATATGAGTACGAGGGGACGAAGTAAACTCGATATTCTTCGTGAAATTGTAATGAGTCACACGAAGACAAACTCAATAGATCTTCATCAAATTTTAACGAGTCAAATGAAGAAAACTCGATATATATTTTTCAGTTTAGTGAGCGAGGAAAAAGAGATAAAAGAACTACCCATACCTTCTTCATAGAGTTAACGAGCTCGAAGAAGGGAAAAAACTCGGGGATTTTTCAATTTAAGAGTGAAAAAAAGTCCTAAAAAAGAAAGCGCTCATATCATTGTTTTAGGATTTTTACAAGCACGACAACGATCTGGGATTTTTCAATTCAAGAGTGAGAAAAGATCCCATAAAATAAAGCACTCATATTGAGTCAAACATTGTCATTTCTATAATTCAACACCAAAATTCTTCATCAGAGCATAAGTAATATTGACATCATATCAAAATGGCGTATGATAAATGAGATAGGAATGAAAAAATTCGATTTCAATGACTAACTAAGGTGAGTCATACCTCCAAAATGACTATAAGAAGGTTTGAAAGCCTTCATTTTCACCACTTGAGTTCTATGAGAGTGTTCTAGAGTGAAAAAGGAATAGATATTCCCAAAGAGATTGCAAGCAATCTAGGCAACCATTCAACATGTCGTTTATTTTGGGTAGATGGTTTAACCCTCATCTTGCATTATATTACCTTTTTCAGCTATTTTTTGGGTGAATTTGTTTATTTTGGGGAATCCCTTGTCAATTTACTACACCTAACACTACCTCCCAAGGTTGGAGGAGTGTTAAATTCTCTTCACGACCTGCAGGAGTGTGTTATAATTCCCTGTGGGCCTTAGGGAGCAGTGTTAGGCTGCCTGGGCACAAGTCAAAACCCCATGCATGATTTCCTAGGGATTTACCATCAAACTAATCAGAGTTGTAGATGATCACTTCACAGATATTATTAAGTTTATGGCTAAAAGAATACACCCATAGAGTACACTATAAAGAAAAAAAGGAATTGGTAGTTAGAGAAGTTAATTTCTCATTGATTGCTGGACACTTTTACAAAATGGGGTCAGATGAAATACTGCACAGATACATCCCTGAACACAAAAGATAGAGTATTCTGATAGAAGCTCATGGGGGAGTCGCAGGTGGACATTATGTAGGAAAGGCCACCCCACATAAAGTCTTGATAGTTGGGTTATTGGTGGCCCACAGTAAATAAGGATTCAAACGAAATATGACAAGCATGTGATGTATGTCAAAGAACAGGGAAGCCATCTAGGAGAGATGAGATACCACTAGTACCATAGGTAACTTTACAGAATTTTGACAAATGGTATATTGACTTTGTTGTACCTATCAATCCACTAGGGAAAAGGAATTGTGTGAGGTATATAATCACTGCAACTAATTATTTTCCAAGATGGGCCGAAGTGAAGCCAGTGAAGGATTGCAACACAAAAACTATTGCGAAGTTCATCTTTGAATATATACTATCTAGATTTGGCTGCCCAAGGATTTTGATGAGTGACCAAAGGATGCACTTCTTGAATAAGACCATTGAAGTATTAACCAAGTAATTTTAGGTTTACCACCAAAAGATCACTCCTTATCATCCTCATGCAAATGGAACAGTGTAAGCTTTCAATAAGATTCTGGAGAATGCATTGACCAAGGTATGCAGTGTGAAACGAGATGACTAGGATCTAAGGATTCCAGCAGTGTTATGGGCATACAAGACAACATGCAAGAAGTTGACAGGCTAGACACCTTTTAGGTTGGTATATGGACAAGAAGCAATCATGTCCATGGAGTACATTGTGCCAAGTTTCAAGATTGCAACATTCATAGATATGGCAAACCCTAACACTATAAAGGAAAGAATTTCACAGTTACCAGCTTTAGAAGAAGATAGGTTCATAGTAGGGTTCCATTAGAAAGTGAAAAAAGCAAGGGAGAAGTCTTGGCATGACAGACACATCATGAAGAAGACAATCCAAGAGGGGGGTCTGTTACTATTATACGACAGAAAATTCGTGAAGTTCCCAGGAAATTTTAAAACACATTGGTTAGGACCATATATCATCAAGCACATCTCTGATGGTGGTGTAGTGTAGCTGGTGCAGTTAAATGATTAGCTCATTCCAGGATGCATGAATGGTAGAATATTGAAAGTTTACATGGATGACTATGTACCTAGAACTTCGTACTAAAAAATGAAGGGAAGAAATTCTTAGTACCACCTACAGTTGAAAGTGGGCATGGGACTATAAACTATGCTATAAAAAGGGAATTCAAAGGAAAATTACTACAAATACTCAGGAGTATGATGAAGTCTAAAGGAACTATGATGAAGAAACGATGATTGTGCCACAGGGGAATGTTCATTGAAGTTGGCCGGAAATATTACCTTTGGAAGGAAAAAACTATTGTTAAAAGGAAGTTACGAATAAAGGGTGCAGGAGAAACCCATTTATGAAGCACAACTAGATGAATCTAGCACCATACCTACATTAAATGAGTAAGATCTTAGCCAATCATGGGGCTCAAAATTCAAATGATTTACAAAAATCATATCCCATGCCAAATTTTACACTTTTCTGTCTGGAGAATTTGAAAAGTTGCAACTAAGTGTGAGAGAAGTGAGCTATTGCATGTTTGAGAGAGGCTTTGAATAACTTTCTAGAGTGTTTGCAGAGAAAGGGCTAGTAAGAGTTGTGGAAGCCTAGGGTGGTCAAACCACAGCAGTAAATGTACTCATGTCCCCATGGTGCATGAGGTGGCTGCAAAAGAAGGTACCCACAGAAGCACAACCACAGAAGAAATAGGAAAAGAGGCCAACAGAGATCTCTCAGATAGAAATGAGGACATCTTTGAGGAATAAGACATAGAAGGAAGTGCGAACAAAGAAAAAGGAAGACATGGGGAAGAAGCCTACATAGAAGGGGAAGAAACCAATCCAGCAAAAGGAACCACATGAGATTCATGACAGTGAGGAAGAGGTCAAGGTGCACCGAATGGAGAAAGAGGGCACAAAAATTCCCTCCATTCTCCCATCTTACATGCCACCAAGAAAACTGAGCACCAAGATGGTGAAAGACCCAAAATATATGAATCTTGGTAAGTTCGCTCCATTGCTACCGAAGCAAGTGTCGTTTGACAGTAAAGTGTTGAGGAAGATCCCATAGTTGAAGATGGAGAACTCAGATTTCAATGATCAGAGAAAATACCCATAGCTTGAGCTGAGAAGATACATGTATTAAGTATATTACCCAGAAAGTTGAGTTACAATATTAGAGCCACACCGGTGGGCTGCAGGATTGCAAAGAGTGGGCCTGTTAAATATGCTACTTGTGCCACACTTCGGTAGAAGCACATCTAATACACCCTGTCTGTGAAAGCTTCTCGCATTAGTACATGATGGATTCCTTTGGCTATGGATGAGGATATTGATCAAAAAAATATTGATTATAAGGATTACGGGACTGCCTCACCAAGGAAAAGACTATGCAAAAGAGTTTGTGGGCAAGAATCAAGACAAGGCAATGGCATAGATGATGAAGGATAAATTTGGAATAGTGAAGAAATCACATGGGTATGACATTAACTCCATCGACAACCAAGGGGCACACTTTCCTGCACACATCTTAGCAAGGAAGATCATGCGAAGGTGCAGAGAAAATGAGGTCCCTACAACCGTGGTTTCTTTGGCTGTGCAGTGTAGTGCCAAGGTCTAGTTTAATTGGGCCACCTATTTATGTAAATAATTTTCAGAAGACAACATGGAAGTGTAGGAGGAAGGGAATACATTTCATTATGTGTGTTTAATCATCAACATCGTGCTAATTGCATGGAAGGAGCCAGAGGACTGACATTTTCCTCTTGTCAACATAGATGTTTGTGAAGCAGTGAAGTATGCCTCCCTTTGGCATACTCAAGGGTCATCGCATGTGATGGAAAATGGGATTTTCTTCGTACTGTTATCGATGTATTTACACATGGTGGTGAGTCATCATCGAAGGTTGTCACCCATTCTATATAGGCAATATTACAACATCGTATGCTTTAAAGCATACTTCCGTCGAGTCTATGTGAAGGAAAGGAAGGACCCAATGAGGACATCGAACCCATTTCCATATTTAGTGTAGAAATTTTGAATAATTTAACACATATTCAACAGAGATTATCCTGATCATGTACTATTGTGGAAAACATACACAATACATAAGCTCCTCCACGTTGATCATCAATATAGCAGCATCAATAACAATAAAACATCAAGAGCATTCACACATTAACACAGTATGTATCCCGGGGAAAGCATCTCGCTAAAAACCCCAACTATCTGTATATTAATGATTGAGTCATGTAACATTACACAGCATAATACTTCTCACAAGTATCTCCACCTCTGTTACACACAATACAGCTCAGATCTGAATCAATCACTGGCTCAAATCTCCTCCGCTGCTTGCCTGCCTCCACTGCTCAATACCTGCTCAAGAACTGATGATAATTCCAAGGCAACCACGTATTTACTTGGTAAAATCA
>APFE031022303.1:320461-374104 GCA_000404065.3 Pinus taeda
ATTCCCTTTATTGCTTCATTTCCAAGAATTTTTGTTGTAGAGCATAATCATATTTTCATGTCATTCTTTACAAGTTTAGAGCACTTCAATTTCACAATAAAAATGATTTCTTTGAAAAACATTTCAATTGCAGAGCATGAATGATTTTCTATCATTTCGTTTTAGAACTTAGTTGTGTAATTTTCATTCCATTTAAGTTTCATTCCGGAATTGATAGGACAATAATTCTTCTTTTAGAAATTAGATGTGTCCCACAATAGATCAATTTAGTTTCCTTAATGAGATAGTGTGAGTTATTCTTGATTCCATTCTGCAAGTGTGAATTAGTTTAGTTTCATTTTTTTGTGAGTTCTTTATGGTTTCATTTTTCAAGTATGAAATATTTCTTTAATTCCATAATCATTTTAATTTCCACTAGATAGGAATATTAGTTTCATTTTGAAATAGGAACATAAAAATTAAAAATACATTTACAATAACGCAGTCATATTAATAATCCAATTTAATAAAAAGGGCTTCCAGCATACATTGTGCACTTGCACTTCACAATTTTACCAACTCTAGTCAGTAACTTATGTAATCAATTTAAGACAAATAAATTGAGAAACATTTTGGCGTCATTGTGAGGGAGGTGTAAATAGGAGCCTTTTTATCTCTTAAGCACCACTATATCATGTGGTGCAGTAAGAGCCACACATCCACATCACAAATTCTTATTTTTGTAGGCAGAAGAAGAGCTTGAACAAATGGATGGAGATGATGACAATGAGGAAGATCGTTTTGGATTTCACATTCAAGAAACTGATATAAATGTTCATATGAATAACATCCCTCCATCTGTACTTCCTAAATTCAAAGGTATGAGATAAGAAGAACCGAAATCCTTTCTTTTTGAATTTCCAATAATTTGTAGATCTTATGGCTACTCATTACACATTCAAAAAATTGAATTTGTTTCTGGCAACATTGAAGGATAGAGCTCTTAAATGGTTCATGACATTCAAAACAAATTCTATAAGGACATGGGATGATATGAAAAGATATTTTTTGGAAAAACATAAAAATTATTGCATACACCATGACCTTAGAAATCAAATATTTAAGATGAACCAAGGAGAATATGAAATCCTTGAAGATTTACTGTAGAGATTTACTTATAATACCAAAAGATCTAGATTGCATAATTTACAGTCAACCACATTAAACAATATCCTACTAAATACTATAAAGTAGAAGGTCACTATAGGCTACAAGATTGGAAAAATATTCATTCCTCCTAGGCCAAGATACTAGAGAATTATAGACTCAAATTATGGGCACATTATTAAGGCATAGTCACTAGATTTAGAACTCAAGGTAGCAACTAAGTTATAGAAAATTGTAGCATTATTTTAAGGGTCCAAGAGGCCTACTCTCAAGATATTGGAAATTTAAACCCATCTCAAAGAAGATCAAAGGCATATGCACCGTCTTTAGCCTTATTCTAAGTGTTAAGACCACTCAACTGTGTATATAAAAGGGTGATTTTTGCTCTATCTTTCAAAGAGGTTGAATGCCTAATTCATTAGCTCTAAGAAGGTCGAGACCTTTGAAAATGGGAGCGAGCTTCTAGATATTGATTAGGATTGTTTTAGCTTCTCATGAATTGAACTTATAGTAATAACCTCATATAAAATGTTCTAGGTATTTGTGTGGACCTATTCTAGGTTGTGAATATTGATTCAAGAAGAATCCCGAGACCTTATCACATTTTGGGAATACGTGAAACATTGAAGGTTTGATACTCAACCTTATAGCATTAATTGAAGAATTTGAGTATTTACAGGCATGCTAATCTTGTTAAAGGTACAAAATCTTCATCTCAAAGAATACCAAGATTCATCTATATCTCTATGAAAAACTAGATCAGTTTTGAAGGCATTATGGAAGGGTGGATCCCATCTATATTCAAAGTAAATCTTACAAACATATATCCTTGTGACATATTTACCCTATGGTCTTTGCAAGATCAATTTTGAGAAAACGAGACACTATGGAATAAGAGTGTAGTCATAAAACACATCTATATTTGTTCTCTAAAGCACGAATTTTCAAGAGGGCCTGTTAGTTTCAGTCTTTACAGCCTTCCTCCAGTGATCAAATATGCTCTTACAAAGTTATTTTGAAGTGTCAAGGTCAAATTTTGTCATTTCAAAGAGTTTTCAAGCAAAATTTGGTCACTAGGCATTAGGTCTAGGGTTTGCTTTCACTCCTTCTAACGTTGTCCAAATGGAGGTCTATGTCATCATTTAGCTGAGTCTATTATCATTCAGAGGGTTGTCATCATCATGTCAAGTTCCATAGGGTCATTTTAGATCTTGTTCATGCTTCAGTTGTGCCTTGGCAAGTTCATTTCCCTCTCCTAGGGTTTTGAAGCCAATTTCTCTTGGATGGTCAGATCAATGGAAAAACTTGTTTCCTGATGTTCATACACCTTCCCCTATCCTTCATGTACCTTATCAAACACTTCCCATCCCTTAGATCCTCCAAATTCCTCATTTTTGCACAAACCCTAGTTTCTAGTTACAACTTGGCAATTTTCTAGGTTTGGCCTGTGATTTGCCCTTTTGGACCCCTTCCCCTCACTCAATCTCTGAGATTCCACTTTCCCCTGCTTCCTAACATCCCTCCCCACTCCCAAAAATTTCCCCAAGAATTTAGAAGCCCCTATCCCCTTCATCTCGCTTCATTTCGACAGAATTCCTTGTTTCACACATCGGGACAAGTCGCACTCAAATGATGCTTCAGAGCAATCAAAGATGAATTTTTGGAAATTGAGAGAGAATTTTGTCAAAAACATGCAAAGGAAGAAAAACCCCATTCACTTTTTTCACAGGTGTCATGATTTGAGAAAAATGTCAAGAATACGGTTGCCTCAGGAGAATCAAAGACACCTCTGTACGTTATCTTAGGAAAATCAAGTTTTCTCCTAGCTTGGTTGGAAAAATGATTTGCTTGATGGGTAAAATGATAACTAGACACAAATATATTTCCAATGAGCTATCATGAGCTCAATTTGGGGTTGAGGAAGGCATTCAAAAGTTGACTGCAACAACACTCTTCTTTCGGGTAGCCTCATTTGGCACTTTTTGACCAGTCTTGGGAGATTTGATTTTTGACAAGTCAAATCAACTCCAAATTGAAAATTTCCACTTGGGTTGGAAAATAGACTCAAATACCTTTCCAAAGAGCCATCCTGCACCCAATTCCAACACCAGGAAGGCCCTCAAACAAGGCTGTGAATGTGCACGACCACTCAGGTTTAGTGCGCGACCACTCAGAGCAGGGGCACGACCACTCAAGCTGTCTTCTACAAAACCACTCCAAATCGAATAAATTGCCCTCTTGCTTGCTAAATTGATTGAGGTAGGCACTCAATTCATGAATGATGATATGGATGGTGAAAATAATGATGTGTGTCATGGTTTTATCATTTAAAGTTGCAAGTGAATGGATTAATATGGCCATTGCTAATGTTTGTAAAATGCTAGGGTTTTGTGACTGTTTCAAGTGTTTATTGTCCCATTGATCCATTCATTTTTCCACTCTTTCATTAATAATCATGTTTTCATCTCTGTCCTATTTCATTTGCACATAAATGTTGCCCTACCCCCATCCCTAAGTTATAAACCCTACCCCTCTCACAAGCACTCAAACCCTAATTCCCTCTACCATACACATGCAAAAAACTAAAACAAAAAGAGAAGAATCTGCCTTATAACATACATGAACTCCTCAGTGAATTTGGTGTATGGTGTCCCTATGTCCCTCTTGATTCATGTATGCCCCTTCCATGTTTATTATCATACATGTTGTGTCCCATATGAGATGTTTTGTCCCAATGTTAAAACTATTCCTATATGCATGACAATGTGTAAAGTTTCCCTTGAAAATTCCCTGTTATTATCATATATTCCCATTCCTTGTTAAGAAGTTCCCTCCCCTAACATTCCCCTCATGTTTTTTTCCCTTGAAACAGCATAGAGTTCAGTACTTTTGCAGGCAGAGGCAACAGTCCAATTTGTCCTTCAGTTTGCCCATCTTGCCCCAAAACCATGCCAGATACCGAGACTTATGAGCAAGGTGATGACCATTCATCATCTATAGAGGTTGAGGTACAGATGAGGCCTCATAAGGGTGGAAAGGGCGGTCATCACAGGTTATTGGGCTAGGATGCATGTTTGCAAGGCGAAGATGAAAATGTTCCAAAGAAGGTTGTTCGAGGTCCGCAAGAGGAAGAAGAAGACCAACCCGCTACGTATCTTGGTTGAGGCCTCTCTCACTCACCATGGTACTCATTATCTTCCTCCTAGCAGCAAACCGAAGAAATTTTGAGAGTTTTGAGGCATTTTTGGCATTTTTGAGAATTTTACAGGTTTTGGCCATTTAAGTGGTCTCACCTCGTGCGTGACCAGTCATGGGGACAGCTCAGAACGGGGAAAACTCTACATTTTTGGAATTTTCATGCAAAGATACACTTGCCTATGGAAGGGTTTCAAATTTTATGAAGATTTGGGCTCCCAAAAGCTCAAAATACATGCAAATTTTGACTTTCTGCCCCTTTTTTCAGTTGCAGAAAGCTGCCTTGGGAGAAATCACTTTTGAGGGGTCAAATCAACTCCAAATTCCGAAATTCTAGTGGCGTTGGAAAGTAGACTCATAGACCTTTCCAATGAGATATCTTGCACCTGATTTGGACACCAGGAAGGCCCTCAAACGGAGCTGCCAATGCGCGCGACTAGTCAAAGTCAGGGGCGCGACCACTCAGGGAAATTTGCCTGTTTTGACCAGTTCGGCCAGCAAAACACTGTTTTCACCTTGGTTGACTTTTGAGGCATGTAAATGATGGTTTTTTGTGTAATTTTCATGGCACTTAGATACTTTTACTCTCCTTGAACACTTCTAGAAGTTTCCTTGATGTAAATGGTAAATATTTAATGCATGGATAGGTTTCCTAAGTTTTAGAGGCAAGTTTTTTGACTGCCTATTATCTAGTGATTAGTTTAGAATTAGTTGAAACAGCTCCTAGGAAGCTGAGCTCGACCCCTAGAGGTGGGGAAAGGAGTTAGATCTTCTATATTATGCCTTCTCTTACTCATTTTCATGGTTGGACTCTTGAGGGGGAAGCTCTATTGTATATTTTACTTGTATCTCTGCAATTTGAGGAAAAGGAAGGCCAGGGTTTTGCAGACATCATTGTGGATTCTTGTGGATTATTGTGCTGATGGTGTGTTTCCTACTTGTCATTGTAAGTGTGTTTATGTGTTTCATATCTCATTCTACTGCTGCTAATTAAACAAAAGAAGTGATAAAGTTTGAATTCATGCATGCCATGCTCAACTTTCAATTTTGTTTAATATTTATGTTTTCCACTGTCTAGAGAGGATTCAAATTCATTGTTTGCCCTCTTTAGCTTCTCTTCTTTCCTCCTTGATCACCCATCTCAGCTAAAGGCATCAGCACAAACTCCTACCTTGCCCCAAAGAACCACCTGCAAAAACTGAGCTCAATCCCCGCACCCTGAATTGCACTCCCTCCAATTGCCACCAAAAACCCAAAAAACTTTAAATCAACCCTCCTTATCAGTTTACTAGCCTAAAATCAGTGTTTCTAATTGGTCAACTTAATCCTATTGAAAAATCCACCGAGTTTGACCCGAGAGAGCCTTCTCATACCTCGTAGGGCTAGCTACGAGGTGAAATGGTTTGATGTAGCTTTGAGGTTTGTCTATCTCAGCCTAGGTGAAATCTCAAGTGCTAACACACGCCACCAAAATTACGGGAGAAGAGGGAGGACTTAAAATCATCTTTGAAAGGAATCTCTGAAATAGTGGCATAATTTGGAAAGTCGCTCGATGAAATGATGAAAATTTGGACCTCACTGCATGAGGATCCAAACATATAGAAGATAGAGGAGGAGTTACCGGTGAAGAAAAAGCAGTGGGAAGAGATACTGGCAACTGCAAAGACTCTACCAGTCTCATAGAGGCTTGCCAAAATTACTAAAGGAAAGAACCTCTAGACACAGATAAAATATCTTCAGAGGAAGGAGAAGATATTGCAAGCGAGGACTTAACCATGGCAGTATGAGGCCCTCAAACTTTCACAAGCAGTGGATGGAAGGCTCAGGCAGTTAAAGGAAAGGGAGAAAGAAGTACTGCAGAAGGTTGTTGGTCCAACTAGAGAGGCATTGCTGGAGGAGGTGCACCAGGAGGAAAAACAAGTAGCAGAAATAGTCCAGTAATATAATGCAGTCTACAATGGAATTGCAACAAAGATCAAGGGCACCATAGCTGAGTGACTCAGGATGAGTCACATGTGAGTGTTGGGGGCCTATTGGCGCAACCCAACTTGGTTTAATTTTGGTCAAAGAGTCCACATTTTGAGGAGCGGAGCATGCAGATTCCATGAAGTTATATTTGTTATAGGGATTAGTGCACGAGTGTTTCTGGTTAGAATACCCTCAAGGATCTTCCTCGGATCCTCAGCAAACAAATCAGATTGATTGTAGTTAGCACAAAGAAGCATTGGCATATCCATATTAATGTATGATATTCAAATAAGGAGGGAAGATATTACCTCAAATCTTGATGTAGTTTTGCTGGAGAACCTTATGTAGCAGAGCAGAAGACCTCTTTGCTAGCTCCAAGATGAACTCCTACATATAAACAAGACAAGAATTAATACTACATCATATAAACTATGATAATAAAGACAACAATATATAAGGATATAAAATTACATGCATATAAGCTAATCATAAGCTATGTAATTGCGTTAACATGTATATGAACACAAGATAAACACCATAGAGTAGACAACACAACTGCAGGTGTATATTATTAATAAGCAAGGATGATTACAACCATCTAGTGAATCCAGCTTCACTTAATCCTCCAACTCCTTTCTCTCTCTGTCTTCTTAACCTCTTTGTAAACCACTATGTCTAATACAATGTTTCAGCAATAAGTTGGAAATCCTTCAACCATTCGACCTCCTTCATAATTCCCCAATCCTCCAATATATCGAATGAGAGGTTAATCCTTGCCAACTCTCTCATGAGTTCCCTTTGGCAAAAGCTAGGATTTTTCCTTGCTTTATTTCTCTTTCCTTTTCTATTATACTCTGTTATAAATAGCAATATCCTTAACTAGGTCGAATATGGGTGTTTCCTCCTTTTTGAGCTCACATATGAGTAAAAAGTGGGATATTACTCAGCCAACCCACTCATTTGACCTCCATAACCTAATAAAATTTGACTAACGCTACCCCTAAGGCAACACAGTGAGTTTCCCTAGGGACTAACGCCCCTGGCTCATGCATGGGGAGCTTTATAACTCATCCTGTTAGTTCCTTGGGAGTGTTAACGTAGAAAATAGGACTGTGAACTTGGTCATGTCTTCAGCCAAATTGTCTTTCTCCTCTGAGAAGATGAGGAGGTCATTTTCTTGTATAACATATTCCCCCTAGAGTTTGAGATCAAAGACGAAGATGATGGTCGAAATACTTTAGAATTGTCATGTTGGAAAAAAGAGAGAGAGAATTGAAGCTTAAAAACTATGGGAAACCTGATACATCCACATATGTTAAAATTTGAAATCATGTCCTAATTCAAGCATTCCCATGCTCAGTAGCTATGTTAGAGTGATTTCTCAACAAATAGGTATGACGATAATGTCCATCGATAAGAACAATGTGGAATGGTTTCATAATAGGATCATCCTGACGAGTTGTCTCTGAAAAACAATATACGCATCTTGGGAGAGTAAACAAGGCTAAGTGATGTAAGACTCTACCCAAGGTCTTGATCACCGCTTCATCTAAATAGCATATTGTGACACATGTGAATAAAGGCATTGAGGTCGAATATGTGCAAAATCATCTGATTACTAGTAAATAATTAAAATTTTTAACAAACACGAGGATGGCCACCAATAATGATGATGGTCTCCAAATGCACATTACAATCTAGGGAGTGTGAATAATGATGTTGTCATCAAACACTTGTATAATCATTCAACTGAGAGCCAAGAATGAAAACCCCAAATCAAACACGAGTTAACCTACCACTAATGATTGCAGGTTCCAAGGCACTAATATGTCTCCCGATCTACTTCCTAGATAGAGCGTTGAAGTCAATAGGAAGAGACCTGTTGAAAGGTAAGAAATAATGTGTCCTACATTAGTTAACATGAAATAGGACATGAATGATTATTTTTTAAGATAAATTTTTAGCGATGGATCAAACAGATAGAGGGCATGATGGAAGTATATGAGTGACGGTTGATACAAGAAGCAGAGGGTAAAGGAATCCATTGAACAATAGAAGGCATGACACAAAGGATAACTAGGCAACTTTAGGCTCATGAACACCAAAGAGTGTTAGGATATAGGGATGGTAAGGTTCATCTGAGAGGCTAACAAAAAAGGAGATTTTTCTGAGGGATTTCCATGTTCAAGGGAATGATTCTTGCCAAAAAATATTTCTGAATACACACAAGAAAAATTTGGTTGTCCAAATTTTCCCCGTCTTATTAAGTTTAACGAGTCCAGATGGGTAGACTCGGTGGTCTTTTCATATTTAGAGAGTTTGAAAAGATCATAAAGAAAAACTCTAGGGGGTCCCTTTGCCATAGTTGATAATTGGGTACGAAAAAGGTTTAATAGTATACTCGACACATTTCGTTTTTCGTAAGTTAGTCTATTGGGTCTGGATAAAGTGATAAACATATGATAAATAGACATTTTCCTCATTTTTATATGAGTATGACGGGACGAAGTAAACTTGATATTCTTCGCGAAATTGTAATGAGTCACACGAAGACAAACTCAATAGATCTTCATCAAATTTTAACGAGTCAAATGAAGAAAACTCGATATATATTTTTCAGTTTAGTGAGCGAGGAAAAAGAGATAAAAGAACTGCCCATACCTTCTTCATAAAGTTAATGAGCTCGAAGAAGGGAAAAAACTCGGGGATTTTTCAATTTAAGAGCGACAAAAAGTCCTAAAAAAGAAAGCACTCACATCATTGTTTTAGGATTTTTACGAGCACGACAACGATCTGGGATTTTTCAATTCAAGACTGAGAAAAGATCCCATAAAATAAAGCATTCATATTGAGTCAAACGTGGTCATTTCTATACTTCAACACTTAAATTATTCATCAGAGCATAAGTAATTTTGACATCATATCAAAATGGTGTATGATAAATGAGATTGGAATGAAAAAATTCGATTTCAATGACTAACTAAGGTGAGTCATACCTCCAAAATGACTATAAGAAGGTTTAGAAGCCTTCATTTTCACCACTTGAGTTCTATGAGAGTGTTCTAGAGTGAAAAAGGAATAGATATCAAAAGAGAGATTGCAAG
This sequence comes from Pinus taeda, assembly GCA_000404065.3. Lineage (NCBI taxonomy): Eukaryota > Viridiplantae > Streptophyta > Pinopsida > Pinales > Pinaceae > Pinus > Pinus taeda. The sequence continues at coordinate 329,875 of APFE031022303.1, forward strand.
CAATCTAGGCGACCATTCAACATGTCGTTTATTTTAGGTAGATGGTTTAACCCTCATCTTGCATTATATTACCTTTTTCAGCAATTTTTTGGGTGAATATTTTTATTTTGGGGAATCCCTTGTCAGTTTACTACACCTAACACTACCTCCCAAGGTTGGAGGAGTGTTAAATGCTCTTCACCACCTGCAGGGGTGTGTTAGAATGCCCTGTGGGCCTTGGGGAGCAGCGTTAGGCTGCCTGGGCACAAGTCAAAACCCCATGCATGATTTCCTAGGGATTTACCATCAAACTAGCTGATCATTTTTTGATTTGATGTAGGTTTTGAGCCATCAGCATGAGTCTTTGGAGAGAAAGAGATCATGACAATGAAGAACTAAAAATGTTTAATTATCTGGCATTCTTACTTGCTTTATGTAGATTTGGTTTGATAAAGTATGCCAAACTTTACCTAATGAAGGGTCAGGAAGAACTTATCAACTAGATTATCCAACGATGGGATGAACAATAAGGTGTGTTTAGGATCAGAGATCATGAGCTTGAAATCGAAAGAGATGAAATTTACTTTCTTATAGGTTTATCGTGCAAAGGCGCATCAGTAAACTTGACTGGTGGTGGAGTAGACCCACAAACCACCCTTGAGTTGGTCCAAACTCATTGCAGCCAAGGCAGTGGATTAGTTAGCAATAGGTTTCCCATTGATCAAATCAGGAATAGGCCTATGAGTGCCATTCTTTGGATGATCGTGCACTTGGCAGGGTCCAAGAACTTGCATGTAGCTACAAAAGTTGAGATGTTACTAGCCATTGACTGTTTGCAGCCCTAGATATTCAACTGGTGTGAGGGATTTCTTCGCCAGGTGAAGGTAGAACTAACATCTTATAAGACTCGTACCCAAAGAGATTTTTAGGCTACCTAGGCACAAGTCAAAACCACCATGCATAATTTCCTAAGGATTTTACCACCAAAATAATTGATTATTGGGTGATTTAATGCAAGTTTTGAGCCATCAACATGAGTCTTTGGAGGGAAAGAGCTCATGGTAGTGAAGAACTACAAATGCTTAATTATATGGCATTCTTAATTGCTTTACGTAGATTCAGTTTGATAAATTATACCTGAGTTGACCTAATGAAGGGTCAGGAAGAACTTTTCAACTGGATTATACAACGATGGGATGAAAAACAAGGTGTGTTCAGGATTAGGGATCATATTTTGGGTGTCGTACTCTTATTGTATCGTTCTTTCATGAGAGAGTTTCCATATTGAGGCCTCAGATGATTTTGGGTCACGCTGGTCCCAGGGATACAATGCAGGGGCGATGGGCTTCCCTAGTTCCTCAGACTAGGGGGGCCAATTCGACACTTCTTCAAATATAATTTCTTAAAGTGGCTCAGAGGTCAAATTCTCATGATCGATGATTATGCCTATGAAAGAATGGATTTCACAAGAGATCTAGAGCTGATATTTCAACCTGGCACTTAATGGGGGCCAGAAGGTAAGAGGATTTTATTAGAGTACAAAATTTATTCTTTAACTTTTGAAAGTTATGCAATGTTTTTTTATTTACGGGTGAACAAGCACTGACATGAAGCATTTGCTTGACACAGAAGTGGCACCAGTACGTCCTACAGGTATGCCTCACCAGGAAAGGTGATGGGACCAACTACCTAAGGTTGGGGCAGATGCAACAACCACCGAAGAGGGAGATGACACACAAAGTCTCCATGAGGTTCTTAGGAACGTCGAAGGTCTGAGCATGGGTGTGCCGCCTCTTCCCATGAGGGAGATACCAAATCATATGCAGCGACACACAGTGGGTGTGCCTGAGCGATTTCTGGTTCCTCTAAGGAGGTTAGCTAGAGTTGTTTAGAGTTATGATGAGCATTAGTCTTTAGCAGTAGCATGGTATAGCCAGTGGGTTTCATAGCTAGGCTTAGTAAAACCATTTTTACATAAAACACCTGGGTTTTGGGAATTTTTATATGTAAAATACTAAACTTGATATATATCTATATATCTATATATTGGCATTTTATGATGTAAATGTGTTTTTTATTTTTTGTAAATTTTTAACTGTGTAAAATTTTACTTTCATGCTTATATCTATAATGAATGAGCAGATTCCAATATAATACATAATTTTCTAACATGTCAGTGACTGTATTAAATTCTTGAGGAATGTGTTCATATGTAATAAACTCAAATTGACATTCCAAGAGTCGTACCCTTAAATAATTAAGTAACAATATTGGATCGTGAATGTGATAATGATTTGTCAATTACATAATGACTAGCTAAGAGTCTAACCTGACCACCAGATTGGAGATGTCCTGAGATGATGCTCCAATGAGAAGTTTGATTACATACATATACTCAACAATATTGTTGGTGGCAGTGCGATGAAAAACTCCCCTAGAACTAAGTAGTTCTGAGTGAGGTGTGTAAATGACCCAAGCAGTTGATGCAATGTGTCGTGTGTGACGACTGGTACCATCCGTGTATCCTACGTATGGTAAGGGTGATGAAGACATATGCACAACAAGAGAGATGCATGAGAAAAATACTCATAAAAATCCAAAAAATCCAGTCAACAAAAGAAGCAAAACTTATAAATACATAAAATCACAAAGCAAATGCCTAGTGCAATCCTGTAGCATAATATGTTTTCAGATAGAGCCCATTTCGGGGCTCCACGAGTGGGATTCCTTCACAGTCGTAAAGTTCATAGGGACCTTTTGAGAGGGCCATGGTGACGACATATGGACTGATCCACAATGGTTGAAGTGTTCCTACCCCCAAGGGGTCGTGCTTTCGATCATAGAGTAGAACAAGATGACCCTCTTGGTAAGAATGACGCTTGAAATTTTTGTCATATTGGGCTTTGACTGGATGCTTGTGGGCTTCAAGGCCCAGTGTAGCATCTCGACGAGTCTTGTCCAGCTGATTGAGAGATAGTAAGTGCTATTCTTTGGCAGTAGTGTTAGGCAAGAGTTCAACAGCGAGTTTTAGTGAAGCAATCTAGCACTCAATAGGTTACACTACTTCCAAGCCATAAGCGAGTTGGAATGGTGTAAATCCTATAGCAGTCTTGACTGAGGTTCGATATACCCACAACATAGGATATAACATATGGTGCCAATGGATCTTGTGATTACCTACTAACTGGTAGATCATAGTTTTTAGAACACCGTTAATGGCTTCCACATGGCCATTAGCCTGGGGGTAGTAGGAGGAAGAATGTTCTTGCCTAAAACCGAGCAATGATGTTAAGTCAGAAATCATGTGGTTTTGAAAGTGAGAACCATGGTTTGGAAGGACATGTGGGGCATGTCGAAACAATAGATCACCTGATTCAACATGAATAATGTCATGGTTTCTCCATCAGCCTAGAATGTGGGAATGGCTTCTTCCCATTTTGTAAAGTAGTCCACAGTGACAATAATGTAGTTGTGTCCATCATAGGAAGTGGGGTTGCATGCGATGAAGTCAATGCCCCATTTGGAAAAGAGGTAGACATGCCATAAATATGATTGCCACATGCCCCAACATGGCTATCATTTAAAATGTGTTCTGCCTCTTTATGAGTGAGGAAACACCGAAGAACTATATCAGTGCCATGATGATATAAAGTATCGTTCAGTACTAAATAGTGTCGAGATTGGTGGTGGATGCAACAACAGTCACCTAAGGATAGATTAGGGTGGAATCATTTTTCTTGGATTTAGACAACAATGTCACCATACAAGGGTCAGTTGAGTCGATTAGATAACATATTCATCCAGGAGAGGATCATACACTATCTCACTTGGATCAACTATGGGAAGATCCAATAATAGTTATTCAAAGATTATGTATTTTTTTGCCTTGGTAGTGGTGAAAACAAAATCAAATTGTTGGAGGATGACAATCCATTTGGAATATTATCCTCTGATGGCTTGATAAGATAAAGTGTGTCTCATGGGATACTCTAAAGTGATGACGGTAGTTTGTCGCAATAGTATATAGTGTCAGAAGTGATTAACAGCAAAGACAACTACTAAGGACATCTTTTCCACATGTGAATATTGGAGTTTGGGCCTAGCCAGGCCTTTTGAGAGATAATAGATCACATTCTCACTAAGATCATCATGGGTTTGAACCAACACCATACTAATAGAGGATGGTGAGGCTTCCAGGTATAGGAGAAAGTCGCGCGAATAGTTAGGAGAACTAAGTAGGGGGTAGATATAAGTGCCTCTTTCAAGGCATCAAATGATCATTGGGCTTGATCATCCCACAAGTATGGTACTCCTTTCTTCAACAGGCACATAAAGCTTTTTGTCAGCTCGACATAGTTCATAATGAATCCTTGTAAGAAGTTTTCCTTCCTTGCAAACATTGGAGCTGTAAAATGGATTGTGGCATGAGAAATTGAGTATTTTCCTTTACCTTATGTGGATCAACTCTAATCCCATGTTTGGAGATAATTAAACCAAGTAGGCATCAACACTCAAAAAAGAATACACATTTGTGTGGATTCATAAGTATGTTATAGAACCTACACCTAAGAAAAATTGCTCAGAGAAGAACTAAGTGTTGATCTAAAGATGATCTGAGGTTGTCATTGATGTCAACCCAAGCAGCACCAGGGGCTACCCTGATATTGCAAGGGAAATTTGACTTGAAAAATTACTCTATTTTGAGCCAAGTCTCTTCTATATGGATTCTACTCTTCAAGATGTTTCTGCTGATATATGGTACACCAAGTAATTCTTCACGGTTTGAGAGATATTCATGCTTGAAGTCAGTAACCCTAGTTAGTGGGCTAAAACCCTATGGGGTTGTGGCATGGCACTCATAATTGGTTTTGGTCATTGAATAGTCAATAATTAATAATTTTTTAAGCTCTTAAATCCCCTCCAACATTCTCTATAGAAGCCCCTCTCAACTCTATAAAAAGAAATCGTGAAATCTCATATATCCTCCAAATGGAGTAATCGTGGAATTTTCGTTATAATGTGATTTACGTGAAGTCTTAGATTCTGAAAGGAAAACCCATTTGATTTTAAATCCTAATGAATGTCGTGACTGAATTTCATATCTTAGTTCACTATATTTTTAGAGATATGATCTGTGGAAGCTAGGGTTTTTGCAACTTGCCGAATTTCATCTCTAAGAAGTGATCTTGGGAAAATCATCATAACTCTCTCTTTGAGAAGAGGATTGGAATTCTGTAAAAATTGACATATAGTGCATGGAATTTAGTTTTCTGCATATCAATTTCAGAGCCGAAGGAGGAAACAGTGACACGTGGCACGTCGTACAAGTTCGCTCTACTAAACTAGTCCATAATTAGGTCATTGTGATAGATTAGGCATAACTTTACCTTGAAGAGTCCAAATCGGGTCAGACCCATGGCAATGGAAAGAAGACTTATAGGTATACTACAAGACCAAATATCCCATATTTGTGATCTAAAATAACAGAGATACATCATATTAAATATCATGCTCCAAGAAGGCGAGAAAAACTAGATCAAGTGCTATCAAGGGGTGTAAAGGACTAGACTTTCTAGGGCAGCAAAGAGCAAGGTGTAGAAAAATGATGCAGAAGAGGTAAGATATAGGTAAGTATCTTCTATATATGAGTGTTCATATCCTAATTGCATTAGTTTCTTTGTATTCTAAATTGTTTTTTTTGTTTAGCATTGACATATGTTATGTAGGATGAGGTAATTTTTGCTATTATCACATCATGGGTATTTCTTTGAAGACTTTTTTCAAGTATTATATATTCATCAAGAGAAGACTCAATGAAAAATCTAATGTTCTGAAGAGTGAGAAAGGGTAGCATGACAAGAGAAGCAATCAAGGTGCATAACAGCAGCAAGAAGTTCACCACATGAACTCTTCAAGTGGGAATCACTGCATACAGACATTATAAAAGTATCATTATACAGAGTCATTGTAAAAGCATCTTTGTAAAAATTGTACAAGTGTCTATCTGCCAAGAGTTGAAGAGGTAGTTTTGGGAGGTCTAGGATCACCATTAGGTGGTTATGTCATAGTTGGGATTATGGTCTAGTGTGTCGTCTTCTTCTACATCATCCTATATCATTGTAAAGTGGACCTTTTTCCTTGGTGCGAGAGTCCATTCGTCTTTTATTCTTCTATAGGGTGGTAGAGTGGTGCTAGGGTGAGTTGTAGCTCATTTGGTGTTGGGACATCCATTTAGTTGAATTCTGAAGAATCTCGGGTGTTGGAGCGTCCATCCAGTGGGAGCTAGAGAAGAATGATTTTCTAGATTCTATGAAGTTGGAGCTTTCTTTTCAATTGGAGTTGAAGATTAAAGAATTATTAGAAAAGCATTCGGTGGTTTTTGACCTGGAGGGGGTTTTCCACCTAAATTTTTTTTGCCTCCTGTGTTCTTTTATTCACTGTAGTTATTGCATAAACATTAATGATAATTGAAGATTAACTAATGCTCTGAAAAGATTTAAAAGTGTTAATTTCTAAGGAGTACTGATTCACTCCCCCCTCTCAATATTTTCCAACACTAGGTGCTAGGCTTGCTTCTTGGAATGGGATGTAAGATTGTCCAAGTAAGCCTAAAAAATGTGTCTGATATCATGGAATGTATATTCAATGGCCCGTTGAAAGGTTGTTGCAGCATTCTTTAGACCAAATGGAATTTTTCTATATGCAAATATTCCCCAAGGGAAATGAAGGTGGTTTTCTGTTGGTCCATAAGTTTTATGGTGATCTAGTTATAGCCTGAGAAACCATGCATAAAGGAGAAGGATTTGCAACTAGCACAATCGTCAATTATCTGGTCGATGAACGGTGTCATATAGTTATCTTTTGGACACACAATGTTCAAATCCTAGTAATGGACACAGACTTAGATGTTATCCTATTTTTTATCTACATGAACTAGATTGGAAACCCATTTTGTCAAAGGAATAGGTAAATGAAACAAACACGTAATATTTTTCCACCTCAATCTTGATGGTTGCAGTTTTGCGGGGATGGCCTAGTCATATTATTTGGCAGATAGCCCTGGTATTGTCATAAACATTGATCTCATGCTTAACAATAGATGGATCTATGTCGGGAATTTCCTCATAATACCAAGAGAACACATCGCAAAATTCCTTGAAAAGGCAAAGAAAGCTTGTAATTTCCTTAGGATTACAATCAACTCCAATCTGTATATTCTCCACGATGTCTTTCTTGACTGAGATATCAATGAGAATTTTCTTTGAAATGTTGCCCATGTTCCCTTCCGAATCCAAAGTTTGGATGGTTATATAACTCAAGGGAATTACCTCAAGTGGTTCGAAGGACATTATTTGTATAGGGGTCGTGTCTGAATCAAATATTGAAATGCAATGGTGAGATTTTTCCTAAGGTCACTCCTCTAAACGCATGATCTCTCGAATAACTTCGTCTGAGCATAGGACTTGATTGAGGAGGTCATTAGAGGGAGCAATTTTTGGAAAGGAGGTGTTACCATTGGCAGTGACCAAAGTGATAGGAGAATCAAATGCAGATTGAATGGCTTGATAGGCCAATTCAACTAGTGATAGTGGAATTTGTTCTCCATAAGAGTCAATGTCTGAAGGGGCCAGGAGGATCTAAGGATCGGTTGGATCATGAGGAATAGTGGAGACCATAGAAACCTTGTGTGGAATCATAGGTGGTGGGAGAGGAAAGAAACCCATTAGGGAAGAACCCTTCAAAAGACTGGTACCAATACTAACATAAGATTCAGGTATGCCACCAACTAAAGGTATAGTGCCGCTAGGCAATGGGGAGTAATCTGGGTTGCAGAAGCACAGTTTGTTGACCGTGACTATTCTTCCATCCTATAGAAATAGGGTGATGTGGAAAACATAGACACGGTGGCAATGATGGAATAAGTCCAACTGCTGCCCAAAGTAGATTATAGTCAAGTTTTCAATCCACAACTTCAATGTCCACCATGATCGTTTTCCCACTCAAAGTGATGGGGTACTTAGTAAGGTAACCTTTTGGGATGAATGTATGGCCATCAAATTCTTTAAGTGAATTTGATAGTGGAGAGAGGGTTGGAGAACCCAAGGCAAGGCAACATGAAGTAAAACATGATGCAGGTTGAAGTGCCTTAGTCAATGATAATTCTATGTACACCTTGGCCTTTCGAGAAAATTTTCACTTGAAATGCAAACGGGTGGGAAAGGGGAGGTTTACATTTCTCCATGTTGAATATTGATTGCATGGAATATTGACAATCAATCGCACCAATACCCGAAATCAAATATTTCCGTTTTGTTTGACAACTTTGCAACACTTTGATTGCAGATATAACTGACAGTGCTTGCACCAAGTCTTCTACAATACTCTAGTATAGGTAGCACATACAGATGTATTATGTGTTGTGTGACAAAGTGCCCCTTTTGGGGGATGAAATACAAGATCACTAACCGGCCTTTTGATCTTAAGATCGTTGGGCGGTGGTGGGTTTGAACTCGAGGTAGTGTCTTGAGCATTATTGAATGGATCCCCATAAGTTTTAGCTCATGTTTGAAGATCAATTATTTCAAAGGTGTAAATGGTCAACAATCCTTCAACATCGGAAGCATGAAGTGAAACATCGTTACCCCCTTGTGTCAGTTGAGGTTGGTTTGCAATAAGATGTTTCTACTGTCGATCAGCGAAAGGGTTGTGTAGGACTGCAGGGGTCTAGCCAGTGTCCTTTTGAACAAGAAGATCTATGTATTCTTGGAGACACGAACATCGATGTGTCATATGGTCTTCTACATAGATTTTACAAGGAAACTTGAGAGCTTTGTCCTTTACACTCTCAGGTGGTGCAACAACTTTTTGCATTGGATTGGATTTCTTAGCTGGCTACTCCTCAGAAGGAGCAGTCTTTTACTTATTCTCCTTATTCTTTCTGCTAGGTTTTTGTGTAGACTGCATAGAGTTTATCACAGTGGTAGGAAGAGAAGTTGATTAGGTGGCGGGATCAACAAAAAACTAGGCAATGTGCCCACTAAGTTGTTTTAGAGCAGACACATAGGTAGCACTGATAATATCATTAGTGTGCATGCCAGGTTGCTCAATAGCCAGAGAATTGGAAGTCCTAGGAGAATTGGGGATTATGTCATATAATGTGCCAGACTGTGAATAAATCAAATATAAGTGTTGGGTACAATGAATGGATTGGTCTTTAGTGACCACACCACCTAAGGAAATGTCCTTGGTGATTTTGGGAAGAAGAGATTTACATAACCAATATGACAATAGATAATCTAGAATGGGAGCTTTAATTAACCTCCACCTACATATCCATTCATGAATGTGATCAGAGATGTGGGTGGAGGTGTTTTAGCATAAGTTAGTAAGGAGTTCCATCTCAGTTTCATAGTGGATGGGTAGCTGAAAGTGCTTTAAAAATTCCATCGCCAAGGTGCCAAAGGTATTAACTGATGTGCGTTGTAACTCAATGTACCACTTAGCAGCATTTCCAGTAAGGGTGTGGGAGAAGAGTCGGAGCCGGATACTATCATCCACCAGGAGTTTGATATGCACCATAGATGATAGGTGGTGACATGTGTACCTAGATCATCCCCTTGTTTTCCTTCAAACTATGGGATGTTTCCATGTACTTTGTATGAGATTGGGGTCCAATGTAAGTTATGGTAGATGGGGGCATCGGTTAGTTTAAACATATTGGGGATGTTGAGTGTTGCCAAAAAAGGAAAAGTATTTGGTGCCCCTGAGTTTGACCAGGATGATGATGAATGACTTGAGGGTCCTTGCGGTCTACCCATCATATTGTTCCCAACATTATATATAGGGTTTGCTGAAAAATAGTTTCCTTGAGACATAATCATATAGTGTGGTTGTCCATATAGGATGTTAGGCTGGGGAATATAATCTTGATTTCCCACACGATAATAATTTCCCCCTTTACTCAATTGAGGTTGAGAATGGGGTGCCCAAATGGATTAAGCTAGACTGGGTTGAGGGATCCCACCAGCCACGTAGTTGGTCCTAGGCACTTGTCTAACATATGGAGGACTGATGTCAATTAATGACTATCAAGCTTGTCCTATAAGCAAAAGGACAACCGTAATGCCCCCTGTTGGTGTGTGCATGTTGGGAACAGTGTCCCCTATCATTTGAACCTGGTGGTTTGAACAAAACAAAGGATTCTGACCAAAGGGATTACTGAAGGGACTCATACTAACAACATTATTTGGAGCATAGCCAAAGGTCCAGGAGCAGACACAGAATGGGTGGAAACTGGTATGTATGAGGTTCCCCTCATGTTAGGTGTAACTAAGTGGCTCAGACTTGGCATAGTTTGGATAGCAGGGTTTCTGATCATTTGTCTATTACTGATTGTCGGCTAGGGAAGTGAGGGTGGACCAAAGTTGTATACAAAATCCCATGGCCTATTAATCACTAATGGAATGTTGGATGTAGGTATAGTGGAAGACATGGTAGGTATAGGTGAAACTTGAATCAATAGCGGTCCCAATGGATCTGTGATGGGAGGATTATAAGGAGGTACAAAACCTTCAAAGAAAAAATACTAGAGGCTGATTACCCGACAATGGGAGGAGTCATGGGATGTATTATTTTATTTGGTGTTAGATACTAGAGACTGATTACCTAACGATCGGTAATTTGGTTCACCAAGGCTCAACAGATCCTCCACAGTCAGCGGAGGAAGACCTTGTTTTCATCGAGATTGATGACGAGGGTCATATGTAGCCACAATGACCATTATATTTTATCAAAAAATTTATAGTGATATTCATTATAGTCTCAATGATAACAAACCGACACCTAAAATAATAAAGAATACCCTAAAAGTCAATTAGAAAGCAGGGGATATGGCTCTATCTGATAACCATCGTTTGCTGGAGATAAAACCTAGTACCATAATGAATAAAAGAGAGAGTTGGCCAAATGTACAGTTATGATTACTCTTGAGCTTTGCCTGAACCTCAGATTAAGGAGCCAAGTACTCTCATGAAGACGAGCACCCTCCCAAAAACTAAAGACAAAGTAGGTTTGTCTGTTTAGGAACCAAGGAAGCCTTCCCTAGTCACCTTGTGTTCATCCCTAAAAATTATGGCCACTATGGTTACCTCAAATCACAAACACTACTAGCTGGGACATGGTCACACACAATACATTGTGAAGGGAGGATACCTGATTCCCTGACTCAGCTACGATACCTCCGAAGGGATCCCTGATATACAGAATACCCAATGGAGTTGCAATCAAAGGTGAGCTACCTTCTCTCACACTCCAATGTCTTGCATTTAGCTCCACTTTGACTATATTGGTCCTAGATAGTATGAGTGCAACAAGATTTTCCCTCTTTAATGACACTAGTATTAATTTTACGATCTTGGAAAATTAACTCACAACTACCTAGCCCAAGATCCTATCCTAGACTAATATGTGTCTATACTCAAAAGAGTTGCTAATTGGTTTTATTATGAGATATATTTTAAATGTAATTTACTAATGTCTTTAGAATGGGTGTTGATGTATGGAGTTTTGTGGGACTCTGACACAAACCCTGCAGAAAATTATTTTCAATTTCAGTTCTGTGAATGAGTTATTTCTACAAGGATATAATCATTTATACATCAACTATTACCATGCATCTAGTGTATTAAACACAAGCACAACTTGCATACGTGCACCTCTCTCTAACAACTAACCCAATAAATGCAGAATCTAACCAACTAAATAGAAAAAACTTTAAACAACTTTTTATTTTCTTTTTCTGAAAAAACATAAGAACTTAAGCTATTTTCCTAAAAAGAAAAAAATTCTTAGGCAACAGGTAAACAAACAAAAGTGCACAAATGCAGATCCTTGAACAGACTAAAGGTAGCTTCCCCAACCAAGGAGTTCACAAAACTGGTTGTTGATCAAGATATGGTTGGCTAACGCACTTCAGAAGAGGGTACAAAGAGAGTGATAGCACTAAATCTCTTTTTATAAGCTAGCAAAGCGTTATAACTCTCTGGTTGCATTACTGGGGTGTGTTAGGGGAGAAGAAGCTCTAAACGAAGTCTTTCAAGGTCAGAACAAAGGCTGAGCATAGTGAGGAGGGTGTTGTAGATTCTAATGGTCAAAAAGGGACCATAGAAGAACAGGAGGGCCTAGAAGAAAGAGAGATATAGGAACTTGGTAGGAGAAAATATAGAACTAAGTATAGTCCCCAGTGGAGTTACCAATTCCGCTATATGGCTTAATGTTGGTCATGGAATCCCCCCAAGGCATGTTTTGGGGCTCAAAGCCCAAGTTTTGACGCGATATTACTCCACGAATTGTGGGCACGGAGCATGAAATGTATGACAGAGTCACAGGGTTCTCCGCCCTAGTCTTGTAATGTAAGGTTGGCCTACCCATGATCCGTGAACCATGGGATTGTATAAATAGAGCGAGAATCTAAGTGTAAAAGAGAGTAAGGAAGTAGTACAAGGAAGAAAAATTCTAAGTGACTAAGTGTGTCTTGGGTAGTAGAGTAGGAGAATGCTCTGCAGTTGAGTGCACAAAGGCCTAGTAGTCTGTAGCTGAGTGCGCAGACCCCTGCAGCTAAGTGTGCAGGGCGAAATCAAGTCTATAACCAAAGAAGGGATTAATAAAGAGAAGTTTGATATCAATTTTCATATTTGTTCTTAGATTAATGCATGTTTGATATAAATTGCAAATGTTTTGTTTATTTACTGTGTGCACCTGTATGAATGATTTTTGTTGTTAAGTATAGCTTAAAGCATGCAAGAAGGCTAAATAATCAACTAACATTGGAATACTAGTAAGGACTTGGGTAAAAACAGCGTTCAACCCCCGAGTAGGGCTACGCGAAGGCAGCATCTCAGGTTGTGAGGTATTGGAAAGTGCCCGTGGTGACATGTGCACAGGATCGAACCGTGGACCATTTGAACTCATCAAACATCTCTAGGGTGTGGAAACCTGGTTCTAGCACCCTCCCATACTACTTCAGGTGAGACCTCAGTTTGTGCTCTGTGGACTATTGCTAAAAGAGCCAGTAGTACCGATATTTTTTTCACTAACTTAACTTTGAACCTAGGTCAGGCCCCAATAAGCCAACAAATGGTTCCATTGCCAGGACTGGGATCTGCATAAGAGACATTTGATGTCGTGTCACTGGAATCCGAGAAAGAAAGAAATTGAAGAGTAGATGGATAGAAAGATTCATGAATTCACAGCACAGGGAAACAGGAATGCGTGATTATTGCAGGAAGAGTGGTTAGAGGGCTAATTATATATGGAAATCCATGAAATTTTCTTTGCATCCTTCCCCTCTGAGTTGTAAGAGTGTATCGCGAAGCTAGTAGACAGTCAGGGAAGGTGTAGGCTCGAAAAACCTATTATGTGGACTCTAGAGTTGGTGCAGAGACTAGAAGCATTGGAAGATAAGATCGTGCATGTTATGGACCATTGGCTTGATTGAATTATAGGAGGGTTTATCACCGAGTTCACAGTAAATACTTCAGTCAGCTATAGCGAGGTGGAACGACGCTTCCTCAAAGGACCGCGAGGTAAGTAAATTAAATATTTGAACACTTGGATTAAAATGCTACTGTGTGAAAAGAGGGTTATGAGAATAAATTGATGTTTGGGGCTACGCAAAGTAGGAGGATCTACAGAAATGAAGGTAGCGAAAAATTAGAGACTAGTCCCTTGATTTCACCTCCGTGAGAGGGCAAGGGGGAGCTCGTGAAAGTTTCACCAAGAAGTGAAACTAGTCTAATAAGACAGTGAATTCCATGCATACCACCCCCACCTACACCACCACCAATTCCACTATCTTCACCCCCATCTTTGCCCACACCACCTCCACCACCACCACAGTTCACTATGGAAAGCACAATAAAATTGTCGGTGTTTAAGGGAGTAGTGAATGAAGATCCGGACCAATTTTAGTTCATGGTAAAGGTTGTATGGGAAGCACAAGGAGTCACGGATGACAATATAAAGAAGGCAACGCTGGTCAGTGCCTTGTAGGATCACACACTGAGGTGGTACATTAAGCATTCCAATCACAATCTAAACATAGGGATCGCGGATATCCAAGCTGTTCTAAACAGGGAATTTAGCAAGCCAAAATCAAAGACACAGTCGATTATTGAATTTAAGGAAATCATGATGCTTCTAGGTGAGACCACCTGGGAGCTAGATCAGAGACTGAAGGATATGATTCGGGAAGCCAACATGACCTTGACAGATGGGCAACACTGTACATGATTTGTAGCATCACTAATGCCGCATCTAAGGAACACATTGTCACAACAGAAGCTGTCAACTCAAGCCGAGGCCTTGGAAATTACAATGAGACTACATAAGGGACCAATACAAGATCCTAACTTGGGATTCCAACAGATCCATGCACGGTTGAAAAACTTGTGTCTTGAGATGCAGAGTTTGAAACAAGACAGGACAACTAGCCCAGAAGCACGCGAGGAGGTATGGTGCATAAAGTGCAAGGGCCAGGGATATGATGAGGACCATTGTCTAGTCTTCACGTACTACCTAGCGAGAGGAGGTTCGATGCCATTGAGAGCAGAGGCACAAGAAAGACCGAGTGTGACACCTACATTATGGTGTATGATTTGTCAGATAGGACGGAAGAATGCTACAGATATCTGCCATTTGTTACAAAAGTATACACAGACGTCCCAAAAATTGTTCTGTAATTTTTGTAGGTTAGTAGGCCATGATGAGCGTACCTATAGAAGTTATGAACTGATGATGGATCAGACTCCTACCTATAGAGCTCAAACCTAAACACGAGCCCTCAATCAAAATGCAGGGATGGTGCGCACTGGATTTCAGGGGCGCGGATGTGGTCGAGGTGGAATGGGACCAGGAAGGGGACGCAGACAGCTAATTTGTAACAATTGCAGAGAGCCAGGGCATTATGCCTATGATTGTACAAATCCAACGAGATCATCATGTTTATATTGTACCCAATTTGATCATGAGACGAAGGATTGCCCCACACTGATAGCGAGGTTGTGCGATAAAGGAACACTCCAACCTCCCTCGACTTAGAACCTGCAAATGATGAGGTCTGAGCCACGTGAGGAGGACCCAAATGTAAACATCATACTCCAAAGTGGTATCATGATAGGAGATGACAAGGGCAAGCAACCCGAAGAGAGTGCCTAGGTTTTCAAGGCTCCAACAAACGAACCAGAGTTTGATTTGGAGCACGTGAAGGAGACATTCATGGAAGCTAAGAAGAGCTTCACAGAGGCCTCCACTTTAGGTAGTAGAGACAAATGAGAACTGGAGATGGACCCATCAATGCTCACTACCTTTCTGGAGACATGCATGAAGCTGCTATGTGACAAAAAAGCGGTGAAGGGGCTATAAGAACTCATCACTAGATGTGCTGGACCAGGAGAACTGTGCATAGTCCAAAAGCTCGGGAAGCACAAAACATGAATAGGAAGGGAGATGAGATTGACTGCTCAAATCAAGGAATATGAGATGGATCAAGTGATTTTCGATCTAGGATCAGACGCGAACATCCTGCCAAATCAGACATGGGAGTGCATGGGTAGGCCCGAGTTGCAATGGTCTCCTATTCACTTATGAATGGTGAAGCAACAAAAGATCCTACTAATGGGAAGATTGCAGGGAATAACGGTTGATATCGAAGGTGCGAGTGCACTTGCAGATTTTGAAGTGATAGAGATTGTTGATGATAGCAATCCCTATCCCACACTACTAGGAATAGATTGGGCCACTGACATGAATGGAGTGATAAATCTAAAGGAACACAAGATGAGTTTTGCGAAAAAGTCACTACGCGTAGTGGTACCTTTAGACCCTGTGGAAGGATCGTGCTACACAGAGCTGGTGTGAAACTGCGACAGCGAAGACAATCTAGAATATATCTACAAGATCACTGCGCAGGAGCAGCATTGGGTGAATCCAACAGCGTATGGCAGGATTTCGTCGGAGCGTGAAAGCTCCTGCACCTCAGATTTAGATGAGGAAATAAAATGATGGCAAAACTAGTTACACGAGGTAACCACACTCAACTGCAACATGATGATAAGGTCACTGCACTATGTGGTAACAGAGGTAAGAGATCTGCCTATGTATTACAGATTGACCAAGATGGATGATTTCCTAAGTAAATTTGAAAGTGAAGTACCCGAACGGCAGCATTTTGACACTCAAAAATGGGCACTGTATGCTACCCCCGCAAGATGGTGGGGTATGCATCAAAGAAGTTTTGAGTACTGGCACGAATTTAGAAGGATGATGCGTAGGTGTTTTGGAAAGCCTTAGATGCGGATGAAAGCTAAGTATGACATATGAAACAACCTACGCGCCCACCTCTCCAGATGGGTACAGGCATATGGTATGCAACCTGCACAAACACACACCATCCTCATGATAGGAAACAGGACCAATAGGTTGGAGTGGGCAAGACGATGGCACGAACAACAAAGTATGATAATACCAAGCATGCCACAGATTATCTGCATGGAAGCCTTTGACAAAGTACATGAAGTACTGAACACGGTCCACCAGGTGAGATGCACTGATTGGGACCTGTGTGTATCGTAATACTATGGGCTTATAGTACAAGGTGCAAGAAACTGACGAGACAAACACCTTTTCCGTTAGTTTATGGCGTGGAAGCTATCATGCCAATGGAATATATCATACCTAGTCTGCACATAGTAGCACTCACAGGGATGACGGACTGCGAAGCTCTGGAGGAAAGGCTCACCCAATTGGAAGAACTTGAGGAGGAATAGTTCTTGGTTGGTTTTCATCAGCATGTACAAAAGCAGCATGAAAAGGCCTGGCATGATCACCATATTAAGTTGCCCACATTCAAGGTAAATGACTTAGTGCTTCTATATGACAGTAAGTTTGAAAATTTTCTGAGAAAATTCAAAATGCATTGGCTAGGACCATATGTGGTTAAGGAGGTCATAGATGGAGGCATGGTCTAGCTAGCCAAACTAAATGGAGAACCCTTCCGAGGCAAAGTGAATGGCAGTCACCTGAAACCCTACACGGGTGGGTCGGCTATCTGAATGGTCGGCAGAAGCATAGTCTTCGTGCTCCAAGGAGCCAGACAAAGGCATGGGACTATAAACATATGTAGTAGATACTAGTACAGATGTATGGAAACAGTTCAAACACAGAGGTCTCGGAACAATGGGTGCAGCAGATCTAGCAAGCAACAACTCAGTGTGTTGCTGACCTCAACACAATTTGAGAACAGTTGGAGGGACTCCATCCAAAGATCGTTGCGCTGACAGAGTGACTTGAGGGTGAGTCATGATGTTTGTGTTGGGGGCCTATTGGGGATGGAATCCCCCCAAGGCATGTTTTGGGGCTCAAAGCCCAAGTTTTGACCTGATATTACTCCACGAATTATGGGCACGGAACGCGAAATGTATGATAGAGTCACAGGGTTGTCTGCCCTAGTCTTGTAATGTAAGGTCGGCCTACCCATGA
Source organism: Pinus taeda (assembly GCA_000404065.3). NCBI lineage: Eukaryota > Viridiplantae > Streptophyta > Pinopsida > Pinales > Pinaceae > Pinus > Pinus taeda. Next base: position 347,389 of record APFE031022303.1, read on the forward strand.
TTCGTGGACCATGGGATTGTATAAATAGAGTGAGGCTCTAAGTGTAAAAGAGAGTAAGGAAGTAGTAGAGGGAAGAAAAAGTCTAAGTGACTAAGTGTGTCTTGGGTCATAGAGTAGGAGAAGGCTCTGCAGCTAAGTGCACAGAGGCTTAGTAGTCTGCAGCTGAGTGCGCAGACCCTTGCAGCTGAGTGCACAGTGCGAAGTCAATCCTGTAACCGAAGAAGGGATTAATAAAGAGAAGTTTGATATCAATTTGTGTATTTTTTCTTAGGTTAATGCATGTTTGATATAAATTGCAAATATAATGTTTATTTACTATGTGCACCTGTATGAATGATTTCTATTGTTAAGTAAAACTTAAAGCATGCAAGTAGGCTAAAATAATCAACTAACATTGGAATAGTAGTAAGTACTTGGGTAATAATAGTGTTCGACCCCCGAGTAGGTCTGCACGAAGGTAGAATCTCAGGCTACAAGGTACTGGAAAGTGTGCGTAGTGACGTGCGCGTAGGGTCGAATCGCAAACCATTTGAACTCATTAGACATCTCGAGGGTGTGGAAACCTAGTTCTAGCATCCTCCCATACTAATTCAGTTGAGACCTCAGTCCGCCCTCCACAGACTATTGCTGAAAGGGCCAGTAGTACCAGGATTTGTTTGGCTAACTTAACTCTAAACTTGTGTCAGGCTCCAATAGCCAACACTTAATGCAGAGGTGGTTGTGCTTAGAATACCCTCAAGGATCTTCTCGGGATCCTTTGTAGATAGATGAAATTAGCTACAACTTACACAAAGAAGCATATACATATCCATATTAATGTATGATATCTAAAGTGGGAGGGAAGATATTACCTCATATCTTGATGCAGTTTTGTTGGAGAACCCAATGTAGTAGAGCGGAAGACCTTTGCTATCTCCTAGATCAACACTTGCATATATACAAGACAATAAGTAATACGACAGCATATAAACTCTGATAATTAAGAAAATAATATTTAAGGATATCAAATAACATGCATCTAAGCAACTCATAAACTATGGCATTGCATTAACATGTAACATAACACAATATAAGAACCATAGAGTAGACAACACAACTGCAGGTCTGTATTATTAATATGAAATGATGAATACAACCATTTGGTGAATCAAAATTCCCTTAATCCTCTGGCTCCTTTTTCTCTCTCTCTTCTTAACCTCTTGGTCAACCACTATGTCTCATACAAAGTTTCGATAATAAGTTGGAAATCCTTCAACCTTTTGACCTCCTTCATAATGTCCCAAGCCTCTAATATATAGAATGAGAGGATAACCTTTGTCAACTTTCTCATGAGTCCCCTTTGGAAAGAGCTAGGATGTTTCCTTGCTTTATTTCTCTTTCCATTTATATTAGACTCCATTAGAAATATCAATATCCTTAACCAGGTCGAAGATTGAAGTTTCATGCTTTTCAGGCTGACATATGAGTAAAAAGTGGGATATTATTCATTCAACCTGCTCATTTGACCTCTGGAACCTCACAAAAGTTGACTAACATTGCCCCTAAGGCAACACAGTGAGTTACCCTAGGGACTAATGCCCATAGCTAATGCATAGGGAGAGTTATCACTCATCCTGCTAGTTCCTGGGGAGTGTTACCCTAGAAAATAGGACTATGAACTTGGTCATGTATTCACCCAAACTGTCTTCCTCCTCTAAGCTAATGAGGAGGTCATTTCCTGTATAACAATATTTATCGCATGATGTTTAGGGGCTTTGGGGTGTGTCAAATCCCCTTATTTTGTAATGGGTACTAGGTGTTAGTTCATTATTTTGTCGGATCCATGGTATGTGGACCATGTTTTGTAGTATTAAAATATATATAAGAAGATGTAATACTTCATCGAGGATAGTAGTAGTAGAAAAGTCATAGATGAATCATTGATATCTTTTATCTTTAGTTTGTATTTTTAGGCCTTAAGCAAAGGCTCCAGAGCTAAGTGCACAGAGGCCTAGAAGAGTCTGCAGCTAAGTGCATAGATCACCTATAGTTGAATGTGTAGGTCAAAGAAGTGTATGTATTGAATATCTATCTTAATAAAGAGGAAGAATTTTTGGCGAAGTCTTGTGCATCTATTTTCATTATCTATGTTTATACATACTGTTATGCATGCTTTTAATGAATTATGAAAAAAATACATGTTATACTATTCTTTGATATGTTTATGTGATAAGTGAAAATCTGTGAAGTAAATCATCAGCACAAATTTATTTAGTATGTGAATTTGTAGATAGGTATAAAACATAAGTAAACACATTGAAGCCACAATGTGCATATCCCTCTGGCTACAGAAACCTAGTTCTGCAACCTCCCTTAACTGCTTCGGGTGAGACTGTGATATGCTTGCAGGTCATTGCTGAAAGGGCCAGTGGTTGAGGGTTTTGTTGGTGTAGAGTAAAATTTGAACTTGGGTCCAAGCCCCATGAGCCAACATCAGCATCATAGCGAAAGAAGTTTTGATGTAGGCAACTGGATATTTTTACGGCTACAACCATACAAACAAATGTCCCTTAAGTAAGCCAAGAAGGATAATAAATTATCACCAAAGTACTATGGTCCTTACAAGGTGATGCAAAAGATTGGCATTATGGCATACAAGTTGGAGATTCATGCATCTTCTTGAGTGCACCCAATTTTCCATGTTTCATGCTTAAAGAAAGTTATAGGTGACAAGCTCCTAGTTCAAACAATATTACCAGAACTTGTGAGGAAGGAAAAATCATATTAGAACATGAAGCAATCATGAAAATAAGAACTCGACAGCCATGAAATCGATCAATTTTAGAGTATCTCATCAAGTGTAAGAACTTACCATTTGAATATTCAACATGAGAGGATGAGAATTTTATATCAAAGAATCCAGAACTACTCAAACATTGAGGACAACACATTTTTTAAGGAAAGGGGCATGTTAGATCCCTATACTACTAGTGTAGCCCCTTATTATTATTGTTGTGCCCATGTATTCCCTGTATTGTTATTATTGTGCCCCATAGAAGCCCAATATTTTTATTGTTGTGCCCATGTAGTCCCCACATTGTTATTATTGTGCCCCATAGAAGCCCACTATTGTTATTGTTGTGCCATTACATTATTATTGTTATGTAGACTCTGATTATATTGTGACCCCTTAGACTCCTATATATATAAGGGAGGTATTTTCATTTGTATCATCCAATAATTTTCCATTCATTTAATGTAAAGGAGGTTTCCCCCACGAAGAGGCTAATTTTTAAGTTGTTGATCTATATTTTCCTGTATTTTGTGAGCTAGTTCCATAACAAGCTTCTTCTGAGGGACCTACTCTGATACCAATTGTTGGAAAAAACACACTGAGGGGGGGGGGGGGGGGGGGGGGGGGTAAATCGGTATTTTTTTAATTCAAAACTTCCAACTTTTATATTTTGAAAAATATACATTGTTATTATTAAGGACACTTGCATATGTATGCTACTTCAAAGAATGAAACTATCATATATCCAGTTTACTATTTTTTATGTATTCTATCAGACAATTATCTTTGATCAGTGAATCAGTAGATTAATTATTTTTAGTATGCAGTAAAGAACATAAATAAATCATAGAAAACACGCATAGAACACCAGGATTTTAGGTGGAAACCCAATGTGGGAGAAAACCACTTTTGTTGTCTTTGTCTTCTTTCTTATGATATAAAGAAAAATATTACATTTTTTCTGTTGCAGATTCTTGTCATTAGACATGCACTGACTTGCAGAAGGCTACAATATTCTCTCATTTTCCAACACCCACTAGAATGGAGCTACAACCCCCTAAACGTGTTTACCGACTCCTATCGGGAGGGAGCTCATATCCCCTTTATGAAGGTTTCTACCCTCAACTCCTTGTGGACCACTTTCCAGAATGTTTCAAACTGGATCCACCTTTCAAACAATCATCACACAACATGTAGGCCACATTTCATCAAATTTTCAAATTGGACCCAAATCAACCATAAATCCAAACAAACTAAAGCACTGAATCTGAGACATTCTCATGCTGTAAATCAATCAATATTCTAAAGCATCAAGTCATTGAATGTAGAACCCAACTAGAAATAATAAATATCAAATTATGTATGTGACTGTACTGAATAAGACTCAAGTATATACATGTTTTTCTCTATATAACACCTATGTACATATCTCATAATACTGAGCACTAAATCCTTAATCACTAAACCATTCATAGACCATTTCACCAGCTACAGATCATTTTATCAATCACATATTTCTGAACCAATTATAGAACATACACTCAATCAAAATTTTGTTACATTAAACTTGAACAATTCAACCAAGTCACATATACCATCGACGGATAGAAGGAAGTAAACCAAATAACATCAACTGTAAACATCAATCATCAAGTCTGTAAACATCAATCAATATACCAAATCATGGTTTGTGTACTTCCACAAGGAATATCAGCATATGTACGTGCTTACCATATGGTATGAACATACTGAAAATTATTTCACAGAATACATACACGAACCTTCAAAGGTGGAGTCGCATATGTACGCGAATATGTCAAAATGTACCTGCATACAGATCTAAAAAAAATACATTGCACACACAATTTCACTTTCCACAAACTTGACTTTCAATACTACGGACTTCTGAATAAATCGTTTAGAGAATAGTATCATAGTTTCATCAATATCAGACATTTGCAGAAAGTAAATCAATTAAGCATACATGTCAAGATATTTCAAATATTTTACATTTGAGTCTTTTCCTTGCTCTGTGGTGCACACATGTTTCAGATAAAAATATTCATAGGAAACTCAATACTTTCACACCTAACACTTTGATATCCATCTCCTTATATAGCTTTAGCCTTAGTCAGTACCTTAGGCCAATCCCTTAGTAATGTCATTGCTATTCTTTGATGGGATCAAATAACCATTTTTGCACTCATTACTATTGGTCAATACCATGGTATAGACCCTTGCTATTCAAATTACCATGGTGCATATTCCGTAAAATGATTTTTTTTTCTTAGTACATGTATGTATGCAACCCTTCTTCATAGGGTCCACGTATACTTTCCCAAACTTCATATTCAACATCCATCTGTCTCTGATTTGTCAATTCTTTGTTCATCACTTATGCATGTTACACAATATTTTGTCACACCTCCTACACTTCCCTGTGACATACCCTAAAGTGCCTAAAACATGACCATTATATAGTATACTCATCCATGTTGTTGTCTTTTTGGGCCCCAACCTAGGTTCAGCTTTAGTCATCCAAACAAATCCCTACACCACTAGCCCTTACGGCATCAACCCGTGGAGCGTGGACCGAAGTCTCACCCAAAGCAGTATGGGGAAGTGCTAGAATCAAGTTTCTACACCCTGAGATGGTTGTGATGTCGGTTTATACCCCTTGATCCTGCCTTCATGCAGGTCGCTAAGCCTTAGGGCTTATCGATCTACCCTCTATCTCGACCTTCAATACCTTCGCGAAGGTGTACGATTGACCTTCGCACAACCCTAACCAATGGTTCAAGTACTTTCGCGCTCCTATGACGATGTATTGTATAGGTTCCCAAGTTATATCAAGAGTTTTACTTATTCTACCAATCAATTATAGTTATTGTCATGTAAACTGATATTCTTACTTGCATTCAATTAATGGATATAATCACATACATCCGTGCATCAAATAAACATTGTAATATAAACCTATATCGTAACACAATATAATTAGATGCATTAACAGAGAATAAATACACAGTAATTGCAGAATACTTTTCTTTATTGATATTTCCAATTTAATACAGACTCTATCCACCTTGCGCACACAGCTGTGGGGGTCCACACATTCAGCTACAGACTTCTAACCTAGGCCTCTGTGCACTCAACTGCAGAGCCTCTACCTACACTAAGACCCGAAAACACTTAGACTTCTCCAAGATAGATCACTCTGTAGAAACAATCTCAACTCTACTTCACTACTAACTACTTAGAGTTTACTTAGCTCCTTTTTATACAATCCCATGGTCCATAGACCATGGGTAGATCTTTACAGCTGACTTGAAACTTTACAAAATAATGGTAGACAATCCTTTATGACTCTTGACACCTTCACACTCCGCAACCACAAAAAGTGGAGACTTTACAACTTTATTACAAAATTGTCCCAAAACATGGGCTTTTAGCCCCAAAACTTCTCTTGGGGGAACCCGTTGCCAATAGGTCCCCAACACAAACATGGCGACTCACCCTCGATTCACTCTGTGAGCGCGAAGATCTTGGCGTGAAGACCTCCCAGCTCGACCTGTACGATGGCCACATCGGCAGTGCACTACGCAACCACCTACTTCACTTCTTCGACCAATTGTCATTGGTCCTGAACTGTCAACCTGAAGCTTCTGCTGAGTCACCTGTAGACTAGCGAAATTGCCTTCAATGGAGGTTGTGACCAAATAGGCCTCATCCAACCAAGGGCTCAAGCATGCCTTCAGCACTGCCTCTTTGTGTTGAGTTGCATCTACCTGTTTCTTCAGTGTTTGGCCTCCTGCAGCTTCGCAAGTCTCTGTGTGAGGGTGACAGTGCGCGTTGTTCCTTTCACCTCGTTGTAGCATCGTTGTAGTTCTCTTGCCTCTATCTCTAGCTTCTATACATTAGGATCTTCTTGAACACTGGTCAGTACTTTAAACGACTATTAAAATAGCCTTTTACAGTCTGCTACTGCTATAGGATAAAATGCACATTGTATGGAGAATGGAGATACCCTCAAGGGTCTTTCCGGGACTCTTGGCAAACTGTAAGATTATCTGTAGCTATCACAAAGTTACAAGCATGTCCATAAACATTAACTAAGTATCAAAGAAAAACAGATGGATTACCTCAAGCCTCCGTGTAGATTTGCTGGAGAGCACAATGCATCTAGGTGGAAGTCCCATGAGCCAGCTCCAAATCAAGTCCTGCACATAGAAGAGACAAGCATAATCATAGCATACAACCTTGATAACTAATACTTGAATACATAAAATACATCTAGTTACATATAACTAAGCTACTCATGCTAAAATTTATTGGACAAACAAGTAAATGAATGATAGTACCAACACTATGGAGTAGACAATACAACTGCAGTTCTATATTAATGTTGAAAGAGTGATTACAACCATTTGTTGCATCAGCCTACCCTTACCCCTCCAGCTTCTCTCTCTCTCTCCCTTCTTACCAACTTCTTATGCTTAGATTTGAGACTATGCTCATCAATCAAGCTATCCTTTTAAATGATCTGACCTCCATCACCATAGCCCTAGCTTTGCTTATGTAGAAATTGAGTGAGGGTTGCCAAGTTCCTCCATGCACTCCTTAGGGTAAAAGCAATGAAGTTGCCATGCTTTTCATCTCTTTCCCATTTGCCTCCTTCATTAGGATTAGAAATCTCCCAAATAGGTTGAACTTGAGATGTTTCCTGCTTTCTTGAGTAGATTTAGGAGCAAATATCTAGATATTTATAACTCAATTCGCTCCTTTGACCTTTAGAACTTCATTAGGATCCACTAATGCTATTCCCAAACTAAAAACTAGAGTTAGTAGGGTCACTAATGCACCCTTAGGCTTACTGAGAAGCTTTATAAATAGGTTGTCAGTGTATAGCCAACATTAGTGTGGAAACAAAGCATGTGATCTTGGTCTTTGCTCCAGCTATCATGTCTTTCCCCTCTGAGCTGATGAGGGGGGTCATTTTGTTGTATGATAGATGCCCCCTAAAGTGTGATATTAGAGGCTACGATGATGGCTGAAATACTTTACTTAACTATAATTTTCCTTCTTCGATAAAAAGAGAGAGGGGATCGGAGCTTCGGGTGGTACTGGAAACCTGATACAACACATATATATAAAACTACTAAAATCATGTCCTGAGTCGGGCATTCCCATACTCAGTGGCTATGTCAGAGTGATTTTCTCATAAAAGAGATATGACGATGTTTGTCGTTGATAAGCACAATGTTGATCCGGTGTCATAATAGGATCATTCTGATGAGATCTCTCCAAAAAACAATATACACAACTTGGGAGAGGAAGCAAGGATGATTGATGCAAGGCTCTACCCAAGGTCTTGATTTCTACTTCACCGAACAACATAGATCGATACATGTGAATATATGTGTTGATGTCCAACATGCACGAAATCATCTGATTACCAGTCAATAATGGAGATTATTAATAGATGCGAGGAAGGCCACCAATAATGGTGATGGTCTCCAAGATGCACAATATAATCTAACGAGTGTGAAAGGTTTTTTTGTCATCGAACACCCATAGAATCTCTTAACCAATAGCCAATAATGAGAACCCCTGATCAAACACAAGGCAACCTACCACTAATGCCTGCAAGTACCAAGGCATTGAATGTGTTTCTGGGTTGTCTTCCTAGATAGAGTGTAAGAAATAATGTGTCCTACATCAATCGACACAAAACAAGACAAGAATGATTTTTTTTTGAGGAATCTTTGAGCATTGGGTCTAAACAACAGAGGGTGTGATGAAAGGATATGCTTGATGGGTTGATGGAGGAAACAAAAGGTTAACCTTTGAACAATAGAAGGCATGACAACGATTTTAACCGTGTAGCACTAGACTCATGAACACCAAAGAGTGTTAGGATACAGAGATGCAAGAACATCGGGATATCTAGGCTAAACTCATAGGATGGTAAGATTCATATTGAGAGGTCGTCACAAGGAAGGTTTATCTGAGGGAGTGCCATGTTCAAGTGAACGACTGTTTCCAAACCATGATTTCTAATACTGAATGCAGTTGTATTGTCTACTTTCCCCATCTGATTAGTTTAGTGAGTCCAGATGGGTAAAATTGTAGATCTTTTCATATTTTAAGAGTCTGAAAAGGACCGCAAAAAGAGAAACTCTATGCCATCTCTCTTATTTTAATGAGTCCAGATATGCAAACTCGTCGATCTTTTCATGTTTTAAGAGTCTGAAAAGGATCGTAAAAAGAGCGACTCTATATCTTGTCTGTTTAATTTAATGAGTCCAGACGAGACAACTCGGTGGTCTTTTCATATTTAGAGAGTCTGAAAATATCATAAATAATGACTCCATGGTGGTCTCTTTGTCATAGTTGTTAACCTGATGTGAAAAAAGGTTAATAGTATACCCAAATCGGTTAATTTTCCGTGAGTTAATATATTGAATCTAGATAAAGAGAAACCTATGTTCAATAGATGTTGACCTCATTTTGTTACGAGTATGAGGAGATGGAGTAAACTCATTTTTCATCATGAATTTTTAATGAGTCATGCAACGACAAACTCAATACCTTCATCAAAGTTTAACGAGTCAAAAGAAGAAAACTCAAGGTATATTTTTTAGTTTATTAAGAAAGCAAAAAGAGGTAAAAGAACTGCTCATTCCTTCTTCATAGATTTAACGAGCCCGAAGAAGGGGAAAAACTCGAGGTTTTTTTGATTTAAGAGCAAGAAATGGTCCCAAAAAAGCAAGTGCTCTTGTTGCTGCCGTAGATTTTTAATGAGCCCGGTGACAAAAACTCAGGATTTTTCAGTTTAACGAGTGAGGAAACTACCTAAAAGAATGCTCAGGTCATCTTTATAAATGTTTAACGAGCCTAAAGAAAAAACTCGAGATTTTTTTAGTTTTATGAGCGAGAAAAAAGCGCCTAAAAAGAATGCTCTAATGGACTTTTTCAGTTTAATGAGTTAGAAAAAGAGCAAGAAAGAGTTGCTTGGACCGTCTTCTATGTGTTTAACAAGTCCAACAATGAAAAACTCAAGGATTTTTCAGTATTTAAGAGCGAGAAAATATCCCATAAAAGAAAAATGCTCTTTGAGAACTAGATGCAGCTTTTACTGCTTTTCATTCCTGAAGGTACTTTCATCAAAAGCGGAAAAAGTATAAAAAGCAACAATTCCTATCCATATGGGTTCATGCATGACAAAAAATCATGGGGAATGGACTAATTTCTCTTTAATGATTTCAAAAAATCTTGTCTCCAAAAGTAAATATAGGGAAGTGTTTTGAGCTTTCACATTCACCATTTTCACTATTTGAGAATTGTGAGAGCATTTTTGAGCTAAAGAAGAGTAGATTTTCCAGGGACCATTACAGGAGATCCGGGTGACCATTCATGATTCGATGTGTTGTTAGTCCTAGGTAGAGGCTAAAATCTTTCTCTATGCATTTCTTAACCTTTCTTGACAGTTTCAGGGGTGGATTTTCGCAAATCTGAGGTTCCCTAAAGTATTGTTTGTGCACTAACGACCTCCAGATGGCCTATATGGAGCATTAAATACCTTGTACAACCTATTGGAGGGCATTAATCCTCCCTGTGTACTATTGGGGGGGTGTTAAAGCTTAAGGGCACAATTTAGAACCTCATGCAAGGATTCTTGAAGCTATTTTGCCCCATTTTGACTGTTTTTAGGGTTATTTTGCATAGGTTTCAGGCCATAATGACTAGTCTTTGGAGAGAACGGGCCCACAATAGCTAGGAATTGCTGATGCAAAATAATCCAGCATGCATACTTGCATTGTGTCACTGCGGTTTACTAAAGTATGCAAAGTTGGAGCTGATGAAAGGCCAGGAGGGTTTATTGAGATGGATTATCCAGCGCTAGGATGAACACGAGCAAGTGTTTAGGATTGCAAATCAGTAGCTGGCTATTGACCGTGATGACATATAATTTTTAACTAGTCTATCATGCCATGGGGCACAGACAAACATCACTAGGGGCAGGTTAGATCCACGATCTACCCTAGAGCTGGCGCAATCCTACTACATCCCTGAGAGTGGACTAGTCAGCAACAGAGTCCCCATAGAGAGGATAAGATCCAGGTCTATGAGGGTAATTTTTTGGTTGATTGTGTGGTTGGCAAGATCAAAGAGTCCCCACGTTGCAACAAAGGTCTAATTGTTTCTTGCAGTTGGCTATGTCCAGCCACAGATGTTCAAATATTGTGAAACAATGCTTTGCTAGTTGAAGGCAGAGTTAATGACATGCAAGACTCATACCCAACACAGTTTTGGGTATGGTACTCTCATAGTTTCATTCATTCTTGAGAGGTTACCTATTATGCGCCCAAGGATGAGCTTAGGTCCTCTTGATCCGAGGGAGCCGAGGCACGGGCGATGGTCATCACTCAATCCTCACACAGGAGGATGACGGATCCAACATTTCTTCGAGGGAGATTTCTTACAGTGGCTTCGTGGCCAAATTGTGATGATTGATGACTATGCTTATGAGGGCATGGACTTCACCGACGACCCTGACTTGATGCTACCACCCAGGACCAACTGGGGTCCTCAAGGTGAGAATGATTTTTTAAAGTACTTTAAGTATTTTTGAGCTTTTGAATGTTTATGTAATGTTTTTATAGGCAAAATAAGTACTGACATGAAGCTTTATGCTTAACACAGATGTGGCGCCATTACAACTTGCAGGCGAACCCCACCATATGCAATGAGGAGGCCAACTACCTACTGGGGGGATGATGCCAACAATCTTCGTGAGGTTCTGAGGAACCTGGAGGGCTTGAGCACGTGTATCCCCCCCCCTTCCTATGAGGGAGATTCCGGCTTGAGCACGGGTATCCCCGCCCCTTCCTATGAGGGAGATTCCCGCTCATATGCAAGGGCACACAGTCAGTGTACCTGAGCGGTTTCTGGTTCCTCTTCGAAGGATAGCTAGAGCAGTTATCATTTTAGGAGCAATAGGATCTTTTTAGATGGTGTTTTGGTGTAGCCAATGGTTGTTTGTAGCTGGGCTTCGTAGCCATTTTGTACTGAAAACATCAAAGTTTTGAAATATTTTGATGAAAAATACTAGATTTTGATCTATATATATTATATAAACATTTTGGTATTTTGATGGCGTAAATGTTTTTTAAATGTTTTTGTAAAATTTTTAACTCAATAAATTTTTACTTTTCATTAGTGAATGAGACAGATGCCAATCTAATACATCGATAGCTAATGAATCAGCAACCGCATTAAATTCTCTAGGAATGTCTTCATATGTGATTATTTCAAATTGATGTTCCAAGAGTTGTACCCTTAAATAATGACGTAACAAGGTTGGATTACAAATGTGATAACGATTTGTCAATTGCATAAAAACTAGCCAGGAGTCTGACCTGACCACCAGATTAGAGATGTCCCTTGAGATTGCTTTTGAGAGAAGTGAAATTACGGACATGTACTTGGCAATATTGCTGGTGGCGGTACCAAGAAAGACTCCTCCGAAACAAAATAGTTCTGACTCAGATGTGTAGATGAACCAAGCAACTGATGCAATGTTTCGTGTGTGACGACTAGCACCATCCGTGTATCCTACGTATGCTAAGGGTAACGAAGACATCTACATTACGAGAAGGATGTATGAGACAAAGACTCCAATAAATATCAAAATAATCCAATCACACCAAAAAGGGAATCAAAACTTATAAATACATAAAATTACAAAACACATGCCTAGTGCAATACTAGGCATAATACTTTTTCACATAGAGCCCATTTTTGGGCTCGACGAGCGGGACTCCTTCCTATTCCTACAGTTCATATGCCCCTTCTGAGAGGACTTTCTTGATGACATAGGGACCTAGCCATAAGGGTTGAAGTGTTCCTGCCCCCAAGAGGTCATGTTTTTTATCATAAAGCAAAATAAGATCTTCCTCTTTGTATGAACGAGGCTTAACCTTTTTGTCATATTGGGTTTTTACCCGGCGCTTGTGAGCCGTGAGTGCAAATTTGGCATCTCGACGAGTTTCGTCCAGTTTATTAAGGTATAGTAAGCATTCTTCTTTGGTAGTAGTTCTAGGAAAGAGTTCAATGGCTATTTGTAGGGAAGAGATCTTACACTCGATGGGTAAAACTGCTTCCAGGTTGTACGCAAGTTGGAAAGATGTAAAGCCCATGGTAGTTTTTACTGAAGTTCAGTATGCCCATAGTGCCAAATATAACATTTGGTGCCAATTGGTTTTATGATTTCCTACCAACCTACGGATCATGGTTTTTAAGACACCATTGGCGGCTTCTACTTGACCATTATCTTGGGGGTAGTAGGAGGATGATTGATCTTGACGAAAACCAAGCAGCGATGTTAAATCATACATCATATGGTTCTCGAAATGAGATCCATGGTCTATAATGATCATGTAGGGTACTCCAAAATGATAGATAACTTGATTGAACATGAATAGCACCGTGGTTTCTCCATCAGCTCTATAGGTGGGAAGGGCTTCGGCCCATTTCATGAAATAGTCCACAGCTACTATGATATAGTTGTGTCCAGCAGAGGAAACAAGATTGCAGGATACGAAGTCTATCCCCCATTTGGAAAAGGGGCCAATGGAGATCACTGGGTGAAGTAGGTCTAGAGGAGCGTGCATTTTCTTTGTGAACACTTAATAAGGATGGCATTGCCAAATGGACTTGACACAATCTTTGAACAAGGTCGGCTAGTAATAGCTTGCGTGCAAGTTTTTTTGTGTAGCAGATATGTCAGGAAGATTATCACCACATGCCCCAGCATGGCAGTCATTTAAAACATGTTCTGCCTCTTCATGGGTGAGGCAATGTCGAAGAACTGTATCTACACATCGATGATATAATGTATCATTAATCACTAGATAGTGTCGCACTTAGTGGTGGATGCGATGACAATCACGTATCGATAGTTCAAGGTGGAATTGTTGTGCTTGGAGGTAGACAAGAATGTCATTGTATCAAGGGTCAATGGTGTCGATAAGATAGATAGCCTCATCCGGAAGAGGATCGTGGGCTATCTTGTTAGTATCGGCAATGGAAAGGTCTAAAAAAAGTTCAGCGAAGACTAAGGAGTTCGTCACCTCAGCAGCTGTGAAAACTAGATCAAATTGTTGGAGGATCACGATCCATTTTAAATATTTTCCTCCAATTACTTGGTGAGAAAAAATATGTCTCATGGGATTCTAAAAAGGCAATGACAGTAGTCTATCATAGCAGGATATAGTGTCGGAATCAGTTGACAGCAAAGACAACTGCCAATGACAACTTTTCCACATGTGAATATCTAAGTTCGGGCCCAGCCAAGACTTTGGACAAATAATAGATCACATGTTCACTCCGGTCATCATGAGTTTTAACCAAGACCATTCCGAGAGAGGATGGTGAGGGTGCCAGGTATAGAAGAAAATCATGACCATATTCAGGAATGCTAAGGAGTGGGGCTGATATAAGCGCCTTTTTCAAGGCACCAAATGATCATTGAGCTTGATCATCCCACAGAAAAGATACTCCCTTCTTAAGTTGGCACATAAAGCCTTTCATCAACTCAACATAGTTTACGATGAACCGTCGTAAAAAGTTTGCTTTCCCTTGCAAACATTGGAGTTGTGGAACGGATTGTGGTTCAGGCAATTGAGTAATTGCCTTTACCTTATTGGGATCTACCCTAATCCGTACTTGGAGACAATGAGTGCAAGTAAGCGTCCAAACTCAACAAAGAAAACACATTTATGTGGATTTAGGCAGATGTTGTAAAACTGGCACCTTAGAAAGATTGCTCTTACATGGTTTAGGTGTTGCATTCATTGTTTGGAATGGGCTAGAAGGTCATCCAGGTAAGCTTGAACGATATGCCTGATATCATGAAATGCGTAGTCCATGGCTCTTTGAAAACTTGCTCCAGCATTCTTTAAACCAAATGGGATTTTTTGATAGGAAAAGATGCCCCATGGGCAGACGAAGGCAGTTTTGTTCTGGTCTTTGGTTTTATAGCAATTTGGTTGTAACCTGAGAATCCATCCATGAATGAAAATGATTCAAAACTAGTGCAGTCGTCAATGATTTGATCGATGAACGGTGTCAGATAATTGTCCTTGGGACACATAGCATTCAAGTATTGATAGTCGACACATACACAGATGGTTCCTTGTTTTTTATCGACAGGAACCAAATTGGAAACCAATTCCGTTGAAGGAACAGGATAGATGAAACCAACATGTAACATTTTTTCTACTTCATTTTTTATGGTTGTTGTTTTGCGGGGATGGACCAGTCGAAGCCTTTAACCGACAATTTTATCATTATCGTAAAGCTTGATCTCATGCTAGACAATAGACGAATCTATTTCAAGCATTTCCTCATAAGACCAAGCGAATACATCGTGGAATTCCTTAAAAAGGCAAGTGAAGCTTGCAATTTCCTCAGGATTGCAATCTGCTCCAATATGGATGTTTTCCAAGATGCTTGTCTTGATAGAAACATCAATTAGCAATGTCTTTGAAATGTTGCCCATGTTTCCTTCCACCTCCAAAGTTTGGATGGTCGTATAGGGTGAGAAACGATTTCTAGTATGTCAGGGGACAAGATATGAAGAGGCATCGTGTCTGAATCAGATATTGAAACACAATGTTGTGAATCCTCCCAAGGTCGCTCTTCTAAACTCATGATTTCTCAAATAGCTTCTTCTGTAGGTAGGATGTGATTGAGTGGATCGAAAGGAGGAGTGCTTATGGGAGGGGTTGTCATACCATTGGCCATAACCAAAGTGACTAGAGATGTGGATGCAAATTGAATGACTGGTAGGCCAATTCAGCTGGTGACAGCGGCATTTGTTCTTCGTATGTGTCAATGCCTGAAGGAGCCGGTAGGATCCATGGATTGGTCTGTTCATGAGGAATAGATGAAAGCATATTGACAATCTATGAAAGCTTGGGCAGATGAAGAGGGAAACAACCCATGAGGGAAGAAGCCTTCAGTAGGCTAGTATCGATACTGACGTAAGAGTCAGGTACAACACCTACTAGGGGTATATAGCTGCTTAGTAATGGGGAGTAATCAGGGGTACATAAAGATGGTTGGTCTACTATAATGACCTTTCCATCCTATGGAAATAGGATGATACGAAAGAGAGTAGATACGATGGGCATCATGGCATATGTCCAACTGCGATCTAGCAAGAGATTATAATCGAGTTTTTCATCTACGACTTCTATGTCCATTGTTATTGTTTTCCCATACAAAGTGATGGGGTAGCTAGCTAGGTAACCTTTTGAGATGAAGTGTGGCTATTGAAAGCTTTAAGGGAAGTTGACGGTGGGGATAGGGTTAGAGAACCTAGAGCGAGCCAACATGAAGTCGACATGACGTAGGTAGAAGCACCTTTGTTGATGATAGTTCTATGTATACCTTTACCTTTCGAAAAAAATTTCACTTGAAATGCAAGCTGGTGGGAAAGGGGAGGTTTAAACTTTTCCATATCAAAAATTGCAAGCATGGAATCCTATGGGTTGATACCACCAATAGCCAAAAGCAAAGCTTTCCTTTATGCTGGGCATGTTTATAATACTTTAAGCACCGACATAGTCGATGGCGCTTGCGCCAACTCCTCTACAATGTTGTAGTTTTGGTTAGCACGTGTAGATGTATTGTGCATTGTGGGTTGAAGTGCCCCTTCAGGGGGGTGAATTACAAGGTCAGCAACCGACCTTTCGATATGAAAATCATTAGGCAACAGTGGGTTTTGACTTGAGGAAGGTTCCTCTACATGAGTGACAGGAGCTCCATAGGATTTGGATCTTATTTGTAAATCTACCGTTTCCGGTGTAAATGGTAGAAGATCCTTCACCAGCTGAAGGATGTTGTGAACCACCGTTGCCCCTTGTGGGGGTTGGGGTTGGTTTGCAATAAGGTTTTACTGCTACTAAGTGAGGAAAGGATTATTAAGGACATCAGGGGTCCTACCAGTATCATTTTTAGAAATGTATTTTGTGCATTCCTGAAGACGTGGGCAACGATAGGTCATGTGATCTTCAACACAGATTTTTTAAGGAAATCTGGTGGGTTTATCCTTTCCATCATTAGGAGGCGCAGTGGCCTTTTGTTTTGGGTTTTGTTGCTTTATTGACTTCTCCTCAGAAGGAGCAGTCTTTTTCTTATTCTTCTTGTTCTTACCACAAAGTTTTTGCGTAGACTGCATAGAGTTTATCACGGTGATAGGAAGAGCAATCGATTTAGTAGAGGGGTCCACTATCATCTGGTCAATGTGACTACTAAGTTGTTTTACGACATACCCAGAGGTTGTGCCAATAATCCCATCGACATGCGCTTCAGGGTGCTGAGTAGCGGAAACATTGGAGTTACGAGGGGCATTGGGGATTACATCATAAAGAGTGCCAGACTGGGAATATATCAGATCTAAGTGCTGGGCACAATGTATGGGTTGGTCTTCTGTGACTACACCACCTAAAGAGACATCTTTACCAATTTTCGGTAGTAGGGACTTGCAGAACCAGTCCGCTAAGAGATAGTCTGGGAGGGGAGCTTTCACTAACCTCTGACTACGTCTCCATTCATGTATATGATAAGAGATGTGGGTGGCAGTATCCTAATGTAATGAAGTGAGCAGCTCTATCCCAATCTCATAGTGGATGGGTAGTAGGAAGTTCTTTAAGAATTCCATTGCTAGAGCATCGAAGGTATTTACTGATGTGTGTGGCAACTCAATGTACCACTTAGCTGCATTGCTAGTGAGGGTGCGGGGGAAAAGAAGTAACCAGACACTATCATCCACCATGGAGTTGGAAACACACCAAAGATGATAGGTGGTGATATGAGTGCTTGGATCCTCCCCTTGTTTCCCTTCGAAATTGGGGATGTCTATTGGTATTTTATGCGGGATCAGCAGCCAAAGTAAGTTATGATAGATGGGTTCATT
The DNA here is from genome assembly GCA_000404065.3 of Pinus taeda. Classification (NCBI taxonomy): domain Eukaryota; kingdom Viridiplantae; phylum Streptophyta; class Pinopsida; order Pinales; family Pinaceae; genus Pinus; species Pinus taeda. The sequence goes on from APFE031022303.1 coordinate 365,148, forward strand.
TGTAATTTTGTACAAGTCGGGGATATCCAACGTTGCCAACAAAGGCAAAGTGTGTGGTGCCCCTGACTCAGACCAAGGCGATGACATATGACTTGAGGAACCTTGTAGTCCTCCCATCATTTGAGTCCTAATATTATACAGAGGCTGCGTGGTATAGTAGTTGCCTTGGGGTATGTTATTGTAGTGTGGATTTCCATGGGGAGTCTGATGCTGGGGTATAAAATTTCCCCCAGGATAAGCAGTTCCCCCTTGACTCATTTGAATTTGTGAGTAGGGTGCCCCCATAGATTGGTTGGGACCTCCTTGAGGATTCTTGCCTACCACAGAACTGACCATATGTCCTTGATTGACATAAGGAATGCTCATGTCAATCAATGACTGACCATGGATGCTTGAGAATGGAGGGGGCACTGTTACGTTCCTGCCAAGTATGTGCATATTGGTAATGCCCACAGATACTTGAATCTAGGGGTTTGAACTATACAATGGCTACCAACCATATTGTTGGTGGACAAGAACCGCGCTAATAGTGTTATATTGAGTGTTATAAGGAGCGTTGCGTGTAGCACTTTTAGAAGGTATACAGTTTGACACTAAAGGGCTGGAACCTGGCATCAGTTAGGTTCCACTCATGGAGGGTGTCATATGAGTGGTTGCACCTAGGACAAATGGGATAGCGGGGTTTTCCATCAATGGTGTGGTGGTGACTGTCGACTGGGGAAGTGGTGGAGGACCTAAAGTGTCCACAAAATTCCACAACCCGTTAGTCATCAATGGGATGGATGAAAATGTTCCAACTAAAGAGACAGGGAGTACAATTGCCACTGGGACCAAGAGTGGGTCCAATGGATTCGTGAGTGGAGGGTTAAAGGGAGGAAGAAATTCTTTGGTAAATAAATCCTCGAGCAAACTTGAATCATCCGTTGTCCAAACAAATTCTGTGTGAGATCTAGGAGATTGATTCCCCGAAGATGGGGAATCTGGTTCACTGAAACTCGGCGGATCTTCCATAATGAGTAGAGGAAGTCCTAAAAATCGTCTAGATTGATGATGAGGTTCAGACGTAGCCACGGTGACCGTTAATTTTTATCAATAAATTTTATCGTGATAATTGTTAAATTCTCAATGATAGCACACAGGTACCTAAAAAATAAAAACAAATACACTAAGTTGATCAATCAGCAAACAGAGGGAAATCACCTTGTCTGATAAGCACCAATCACTAGAGATGAAACCCAGTATCACAATGAATAACAGAGAGGGATGGCCAAATGTATAGTTACGATTACTCTAGAGCTTCACTCAAACCTCAAATTGAGGGTCCAAGTACTCTCGTGAAGATGAGCACCCTCCCAAAAACTAAAGACAGAGTAGTTCCGTCTGTGTCAGGTACCATGGCAGCCTGCCCCAGTAACCTTGTGTAAGTCCCTAAAATCTTGGCCACTAAGGATACCTCAGATCATAGACACTACCAGAGGAGACATTGTCGCAGACAGTACGCTATGTGGGCAGGATACCTGAGTCCCCGACTCAGCTCCGAAATCCTCGAAGGGATCCCTAATACACAAAATACCCAAAGGAGTTGCAAGAAAAGGCGAGATACGTTCACTTACAGTCCATTGTTGTCTCGTATTTAGCTATGCTTTGACAAGATTGGTCTCGATAGTATGAGTGCAGAAGGAATTTTCTCTCTTTTAATGACACTAGTTTTGGTTTCTGATCTTGAGCAATTTACTCACACTGCCTATCCCAAGATCCTAGCCTGAACTAATGTTTGTTTTCTCAATAAATATTTACTGATTGATTTTAGGTAAATTTTATGTGTACTTTTTTAGTTTCTTCGGTAGGGGAGTTACGTATGAAATGTGATGGGACTCTGACTCAAAAATTGCGCATAAGACAATGCTTTAAAAAATATTCAATTCGACGAAAACAAGATGTATTCTATAGGTGAGAGTCTTTCACATATTCATATTTGTTCCATGCATCTTAGTCATTATAACACATGCATAACCAACAAAAATATTTCCAATGCTTTCCTAACAACTATTTGAAACCAAAATAAAGCATCTTTTAACCAGCTAAATAGAAGAATGAATAAAAAATGTGGATCTTTCTTTCATAAAAAATGTTTTAAGAAAGAGAAAAAGAACTAATTTCCTATAAAAAAAAATCTTTCAGGACACCGATCTTGCTAACAAACTGCAGTTGTAGACCCTCTTTCATTCCATGAGCAGGCTTCCTATCCCCTTTAGTTTGCAGACATAATGGTATATCAAGATTTTAAGGGACTAACGCTCTTTATGAGTGGCCACAAAGAGTTACTGGGTCCACTAACACTCTATTTGTGGAGAGATAGAGCTTTATAAAGCACTGTTTAGTCTGCTAACCTGTGTTAGTGTGGGAAAATAGCGCAAAACACGGCCTTTTGGATCAGATTCAAGCCTGAATATGTGAAGGTAGAATGAAGCAAGGTTTTGGTGGGTCAGAAAGGGAATGAAGAAGTACAGGGAGATCTTAGAAGGATGAGGAAACTGAGAACTGTCTAAGTAAACCGGGAACTAGATGTATAGTCCCCAGTGGAGTCGCCAATTCTGCTATAGGATAAAATGCACGGTGTATGGAGAATGGAGATGCCCTCAAGGGTATTCCCAGGACCCTTGGAAAACTGTAAGATTATCTGCAGCCTTCACAAAGTTACATGCATGTCCATAAACATTAACTAACTATCAAAGAAAAACAAATGGATTACCTCAAGCCTCCGTGTAGATTTGCTAGAGAGCACAATGCAGCTAAGTGGAAGTCCCCTAAGTCAGCTCTAGATCAAGTCCTGCACATACAAGAGGCAAGCATAATCACAACATACAACCTTGATAACTAATACATGAATACATAAAAGACATCTAGTTACATATAACCAAGCTACTCATGCTAAAAGGTATTGGACAAACAAGTAAATGAATGATAGTACCAACACCATGGAGTAGATAGTAAAACTACAGTTCTATATTAATGTCGAAAGAGTGATTACAACCATCTATTGCATCAACCTTCCCTTACCCCTACAACTTCTCTCTCTCTCTCCCTTCTTTCCAACTTCTTATGCTTAGATTTGAGACTATGCTCATCAATCAAGTAAGTTATCCTTTCAAATGATCTAACCTACATCACCATAGCCCTAGCTTTGCTTATGTAGCAATTGAGTTAGGGTTGCCAAGTTCCTCCATGAGTTCCTTAGGATAAAAGCAATGAAGTTGCCATGCTTTTTAGCTCTTTCCCATTTTCCTCCTTCAATAGGATTAGAAATACCCCAAATAGGTCTAACTTGAGATGTTTCCTTGCTTTTCTTGAGTAGATTTAGGAGAAAATATCTAGATATTTATGTGTCAATTCGCTCCTTTGACCTTTAGAACTTCATTAGGATCCACTAACATTTTTCCTAAACTAACAACTAGAGTTAGTAGGGTCACTAATGCACCCTTAAGCTTACTGATTAGCTTTATAAAGCAAGTTATCAGTGTATAGCCAGCATTAGTGTGGAAACACGTCATGTGATCTTGGTCTTTGCTCTAGCTATCATGTCTTTCCCCTCTGAGATGATGAGGGGGTCATTTTGTTGTATAACAACTATTACATTGTCTACTACCACTATCACCTCTGTGACAGTGGTTGCATGCTACTCCTTTACTTCTGGTGGAGTTGAAGGTTCGACCTTTAATTGCAACTTTGCAATCTAGAGGTTCAGCTCCAGCTGAACCTTGGCCATATCTGTGTGAGCGTCACGGACCACCACAACAAGTTTGTGGACCTGTTCATTTGCCTCTACATCCTCAAGAATGGCCAATTCGGGGATCATTCAACAGGCTTCCTGTACAGCCTTAATCGTGTGCTAATTTGTGTTAGTAAGTTGCATCATGGAAGTGAGGGCAGTGTCTCCTTGTAGGGCCATCTGCAAATTATTGACCTTCTGCTCACTGATCACCTTCAAAGCATGTTGTTCGTGGGCCCTCAACTCTACGATCACCTTGTCCTGCAGTAGGTGGAGCACCTCGCCAAGAAGCACTTCCAAGTTCATCCATACTCCCTTGAGGGTGCTGACAGCGGGCCTATTAGCTTCAATCTCTGTGTTCAGTGCTCACTCTGGTAGCACTATCGCGTAGGAGTCCTTCACGTGTAGCATCCCAGTGGCTTCTGAAGTACCAATGGTGAGGTTGGTTAACACTGCACTAGTCTATGATGCATGGATCTGCAGCTCATGCCGACTCGTCTGGATGGCCCCCAATTCTTGTTGTTGTTGTTGCTTCAACTGTTGTGGTACCTCTGCGATGACATCCTGCATTGTATCTCCAATGTCATTCAAATCTCCCTCTGTTAGGGTGATTGGGTCCAGTGATGTCTTACTAGCCTTGGATTTCTTCCATGGCTGAAATTTTTCCTGTCCTCTTGGAAGCTTGATACAGAACAATGTCATCTGCGAGTCCACTATGCGCTGCTCTGTCTGCTTGTCTGTTTCTTCCTTTTTTTAGGCAAGGGTGACCTCAGACCTTTGTCAGAGCTATGCTCTGCTCTGCTTGTCTACTCTTCCACCTGTTGTGTAGCATCACGCTTTGCCTATGCCTTAGCATTGGCCTCCTTCCTCCTCTTCTCGACCAGCTGCACCATCTTCAACTTGGCCTCCTCCTTTTTGTGTTTCGCGATGGACTTGCTCGATCCCACTGCTGAGTCTAAGGCAGTGCACCACTCTGTCGGCCAGTGATGAAGAAATGTATCGATCACATCATCAGTTGCCAAGTAAGGCAATTCATGCTACTTCTGCTCAGGGTCCTTCCATTCCTTGATCGATATGCAGTGAAAGTATTCCTTGAACTCCACGTACTCTTGCAATTTGTCAAAAATAGTAAGCAACAATCATGGATTTCGGTTGATCTCCATGCATATATTCATTTCGGTCAAGATCCAAAAGATCTTGTTATCCTTGATGCACTAAGCATCCTTCGTCGCCAACATCAAAGTGTACTTTGTCGCTTCTGGTAGGTATGGCGTGACTAAGGGGAACTGAATGTCTTCAGGTAGCTCCCAAGCTATCAGCACAATGGACAATAAGAGCCACACATAGTGGAAGGTCTTGTTGAGCTCCTGTGCCTTGCGGTAGTTAGCAAGGGACTCACCACAAATACAACGCGCCCAATTAAATTGAAATCCTTCTATGCATTGGGCCACTAGACTGATGATGGGTGTCGGCACTTTATCTGCGCGACACTTCCGCATAACTTTTCCCACCAAAATCTGCGTAGCCACCTTAACCGCAGGATCATAGATACTCGAGATGGCATAGCCTCGCGACTTATTTGCGAGCTTGAATTTCTCCTTCATGGTCTCCATGAGGATATGATTGCCACCTTTTCCGCCAAACATCATGGCCATGTTTTCCCCTGTATATGGCAGCCATGTGATCCTATGGATCAAAATCTCGATGATGGGCATCAACTCCTCTAGCCACAGAAACCCATCGTCCACCAAGCATAGCAGTTGCTTGATTACCAATAGTGTAATGGGTGTAGGATTGTAGTGCAGCACCCATAGCAGGTTGAGCAAACCTGCATTGTCTACACCCTTGAGCCACTTCTGTGGTTCCCACATAGTCATCCCGGTGGTTCTATGAACAACATGGTGCATTAGCTAGTATGTCGCCAAGTGCAGAACTTCTCAATGTCAAATAAGTCCCAATCTTCCAATTTCACTAGCAGAACCCACCCCAAGCACACTCCTTGAAAGACAATCTTGTCCGGTAGCAGAGGTATGTGCAAGGCAACCTTGTTGTCGTCAATGTCCTTCGGCACCTTGGTCTTTCCCTTATGCTGAGGAACGTATTTAGGCAACTTAGTGATAGGGTCAAAACCCTTGACTTCAACGTCCTCCACTTCCAACCCCATATCCTCATCATCCATCGAGATGTTCTCAATCTCTTCCTCCTTTGGTTCCAAGTTAATATTTTTGCCTTTTTCTTGTGTAGTGGGCTTGTCCTTCTGTGGGTTTCTTCTAGGCGTCACGCGCACCGCTATTGCAGCGTGCTTGCCTTTCTTATCCTTCGCACTCCCTTTGGTTGGGCTAGGCTTTGGTCTAGGCATCCATGGTGACTTGGGGACTTCAGCTAGTACCTCTTCAACCTCCGGAGCAGCTCCCTCTACCTCCATAACAAATTTTGGCACAACCCCCTTGGTTGTCACTGCATTGATGTCCATAACGTCTGATCCTAAGATAATTTCATGGATGATGTTGCGGTAGGACTCTGGAAATCGATCAAACACTATCCAGTCAAGCAATTCTTTGAAGAATGCGTAGTTCATGCACATCTGAGATCTCACCAACTCAATGCTCAAATTGCCAAGTGTTTTTCGTTGGGTAGCCACATGTAATTTATAGGCCATTTTGAATTCAAATATGATCCCCCCAAATTTGGTTCATTAATTCTAGATTGGCGGCAGATTTCCAAGGATCTTACCCATAAATTTCATCTTAAATGTTGCCCCCTGCTCCATTTGGTCGCATTCTCCTTGTTAAATCATGAACAATTACTTTAACGGTCACTTTCTAGCTTGCTTGCATGGTTTTTCCCTGGGTAGTGTAGCTCTCTCCGTGTTGTTGCAACCCCTGTGACATCTCCTCATTCCATGCAATCCCCCGATCATGTAGTTTCCCAACCTGGGCAATGTAGTTTATAGTCCTACGCCTCCTTTTAGCTGCCTGGAGCACTAAGACTATGCTACCTTCATATAGTCACTTGGTCTGATCACTAGCGTATGGCTTCAATCAGTTTCCATTCACCTGCTATCGGTAAAATGCACGGGATGAAAACTACCCTTGAAAATCTTTCCAGGACTTCTGACAAATTGTAAGGTTATCTGCAAAAGGTACCTATTACACACATGTTCATCTATCTAACATATATTGATAGGATATGGAGAAAGGATCACCTTTGGTTCTTTCTAGATTTGCTTGGGGATCTCCGTGCGGTAAGAATAACTCCTCCTGACCGACTCCAAGACGATTCCTGCACAAAATAATGAAGAAAACCAAACACAACATATACTTCTGACAATTAATGTAAGAATTTGTAACAAACATGTATAAATGTGTAACTAATCTACTCAACATAACAAGCATCAAAATGAACAAATAAATGCACAATATCACCGACACTTTGAGTAGTGGAACACAACTGTAGTCCTATATTTAGAAGAGTGATTACAACAACTCCATTGTATCAGCCTTCCTTGTCCCTTCTACCTCTCTCCCTCTCCTTCTTTCATCTATCTCCTTCAAGAATATGACAATATCACAACAACACCATGTACTATCCTTCTAAATGCTCTGACAATTGTGCAATGGCCCTCTCGTTGCTTAATAGCAATTGAATTAGGGCTTCCCAACTCCACTTGTAGTTAATTTGGGTAAAATCCATGAACCTGCCTCTTTTACTAGCTTTTTCCCATTTGCCTCTGTTTCCAGAATAGAATTCCTCCAAATATCTTGATTTTTGGAGTTTCCCTGCTTTTCTTGCACAAATTTAGGGAAATAATATCTAGATATTTTATGGTAGATTCGTTGGCATAACCACTTGAGCATCACTAAAGTTCACTAACGCTCCCCCTGGTATAAGAACATGAGTTAGCAGGTGACTAACGCTCCTTTATGCTTGTAAACAAGCTTTATAAAGCAGGTTGTTAGTGTACAGAGAGTGTTAGTGTGGATTTTGGGCTTGCAATTGTGGTCATTCTTTCAATCATCTTGTCCTTCTCCTCTGAGTTGATTAGGAGGTCAATTTTTCCTATAACAAATGCCCCCTAAAGTATGAGATCAAAGGTAAAGACAATGGCCGAAATACTTTATGAAAATACTGTAATTTCCTGTCGAAATCTTTGTAGAGAGAGAGAAGTGTCGGGTGATAAGGAAAACCTGATACAACAAAGGTACATATATATGAACTGCTAAAATCATGTCCTGAGTCGGGCATTCCCATGCTTAGTAGCTATGTCAAAGTAACTTTCTCCTCAGAGATATAACAATGTTGGCCACCAACATGGGACAAGGCAGATCTAGTGTCATAATAGATTATCCAAAATAGTTGTCTTCAAAGAACAATATCACAGCCTGGGAGAGGAAACAAGGCTGAATGATGCAAGCCTCTACCCAAGGTCTTGATTCCTGCTTCACTAAATAGCATAGATCGATACATGTGATAAAATGATTTGACGTTGAAAATGCACGAAATCATCTGATTACCAGCCAATAATGGAGATTGTTAACAAGTGCGAGGAAGGCCACCGACATTGTTGATGGTCTCCAAGATGCACAGTGAAAACTAGCGAGTGTGAAATATTTTTTGTCATCGAACACTCATAACCAGGAGCTAATGATGAAAATCCATGATCAAAAACAAGGTAACCTGCCACTAATCTCTGCAACAACCAAGGCACTGAATGTGTTTCTGGGTTATCTTCCTAGATAGAGTGTTGAAGTCGATAGGAAGGAACCTGTCGAAAGGTAGGCAATGACATGTCCTAGATCAGTCGACACGAAACTAGACAAGGATGATTTTGTTTTCCGAAGAATCTTTTGAGATTTTGGGTATAAACAATGAAGGGCATGATGAAAGGATATGTAGGGTCAGTTGATCGAGAAAACAAGTAGGGACCCTTGAACAATAGAAGGCAGGACAACGGTTTTAACCAGACTGCACTAGACTCATGAACACTACAGAGTCTCTAAGATACAGAGATGCAATGGCATCAGGGTATATGTTGGCATTATGTTTATGGTATGGTTATATGTTACAGATGTTGTACTTGATGGCAACACCCATGGCATGGCTCTCAATATGATGAGAATTAAGAAGTACGCAGGAGAACAGTCCAGAAGATGCGTACCCGCGGGTACGCTGTGCAGGGACCACGTCC